>CM060966.1:91553196-91635696 GCA_030765045.1 Tenodera sinensis | reverse complement strand
TCTTTGACAAGAGGAGTTGAAGCATGTGTAAAGAATGCATGGTAACCACAAGGAGCATCTCCTGTAGTAGTATCGACATAACGTGCAGATGTTACCGGAGGATAGAATGTTAGTAATCATAACTCTATTTGGTGTTTATGAATGTTTACCTGTCAACTGTTCTGTTAACCGTTTGTGACAAAGAAGTGTTCTCTAGAATGTGCTTGTTGATGTTCATTGTCTTCTGGTGTAAGTACTCCACACAAGTAAAATGGGTATTTAGTTTTCACCAACACACACACACACACACACACACACACACACACACACACACACACACACACACACACACACACACACACACACACACACACACACACACACATCTATATGGGCCCTTGGCATCGCAATTGTTAAGAACACATCTGAAGGTTTAAATTCCGTTGTTAAAACGAAAATGTGCAAAACACCTTTTTGCCTCAGATTATTTACTTTGTGGTGTTAATGGTCTATCCTCGTTTTTTAGCTTTTAATATGTTTGTGAATACTTTAAAGTGGCTCTGAGAGGCAAAATACTTATGAGCAACAACAAGAGATAGCTGGAACAACCAAGAACAAGATTCCTGCGGGAAGCCGACTCCTATTCAGGCCAGAGGGCACCGTCTAGCATGCAGGTAGAATGTTTCAAAGTGGAGGAAGATCCGGAGATAATGGGCGTTAGACACGAGGGACGGAAGTACCGGTTCGGAACCAATGGTAGGGGCCAGAGGTCATACTGCTGACCAGTTAACTGCTTTCTTCTCGTGAAGGAAATAGGTGCATTTTATATTCCAGTTGATTTATTTCTGAGTCGGTAGCACAGTAAATTATACAGATATCAAGGAAAAAAGGAATGTCCATATGTAGGCTTATACGGTTTTCTCTAACCGCTATCAATTATATACATCCGCAATATACTTTTTATTTTTTTTAAATTTATTGTGCCTTACACTTTTCATTAATCAAGAGAAGACTTTGCTTAAAAATTAGATTTGTTTACATTGAAAATGTGAAAACAACACAAAACGTGCTCTTTGTGCAAAAAATAGGAAAGACAGTAATTGTACATTTTTAAACAAATTAAATAGGTGGTGCATTCTGAAAAGACTAAGAAAACAAAGAATATGCCAAAACGTTGCGTGAGATGCGGTATATTTTAATGAACTCCACGAGATCTACTGTATCTCTAATAGTTCCCCAGTTGCAAAAACATTTTCTTAAAATGAAAAAGAGCCCAAAAGATTATTTGGAAGAAATTTACGAATATCTCAAAGATGTGTTGTTTAAAAGTATCAGAGCATCCTAGTAAATAAAAATAACGATTACTTGTTTTGAGAACTAAAATGAAAATCTTAGCTTTGCAGCTTAAATAAGACACTTGGAATTTTTCCTGCGTTTAGATTTTGTGTCTTCCTGCGTTTAGATTTTGTCACCTATGTAGTTTACGTATTAAATCATATTTGTGTGTTTATTTAAGGAATCTTTGAACGTGTATTTCCTGTAAAATCTCAATATCGATATTTTTAGGACAGCTTCAGTACATCATCTATCTTAGGTAAACGGTAGAGAAAATAAAAAAATCTCAAATGTTACCTACTTCATGTAACTTTCTATACCCAATACTGTTCTTGCAAAAGCTTATTCTTCTTCCTACTTAAAATTATTTGAGAGTACAGAGTAAAGTTTAACGCGCGTTCTAACTATATATGCATACACCACCACAGGTGGTGGACACTAATGGTACATAAATGAAGTGACATTGGGAAAGGAAGTTTATGAGGAAAGTTTCCAGGCCTAATTTATGGTACCTCCCCTACATTTGCGATTTAAGGAAGATGCTCGTGAGGAGATATCAACCTGGACCTCCCGTTCTCAAGTCCATGCCATAACGACCTCAACCACACGTGATGGGTTTTTAAATTGTTTGCACAAATTGTTTCATTGCATACTTCATTATAGTTACAAAGCAGATAGTGACAGTCAAATGTTTCAGGGTCACCTTAAAATTCCACCCATATCTCGTCTGTCTCTACAACAGAATATTAACATAAAAGGCCATCATTAGACCTGTATGGACTTGGGGTATTGAAGTTTGGGGAAGTGCCAATAACTCCAATATTGACATACTACGAAGGTTTGAATCCAAAACTCATCGTTGTCTGGCAAAAGCATCATGGTATGCCTCCAACGCCACACTACATAAGGATCTACACATTCTTACAATAAAAGAAGAAATCACATCCCGTAGTCTTCGGTATCAGCAGCGCATAAGTAAATATCCGAACGTCCTTGCCATCAATCTACTAGACAACATACTATGGTTGACCGTCTACAACGCTGTAATATTTTGGACTTACCATTTCGATTTAGCTACCTTTAGTGTTTCAGTCATTACTTGTAACACATTTACTGAATGTTTTGATAAGAACAGATTGTAAATTGGTAGTCAGTGTAAAAAAAATCCATGGCATCACGAGAAGAACAGAAGGTTGGTAATATTTCAAAAGTGAAATGTCAGAAGTATTGAAACATTAAAAGTAAGAACAACAGTTATATTGAAAATGGCTGATGCCACAAAACATTATTTGAAACAAAAATCAATTTTAAATATATCTAATATTTTGCGTAGTAAATATTTGTGAATACCTTATGGTATGCCAGTTATGGAACATAAAAACATTCCTTCGGAATGAAGCGGACTTACGGCTATTCCCCAGAAAATTCAATATATGTAGTACATTTGTCATGGTAAAGTCTTAAATACCCATGTGTGGTTTTTAATAAAAATTGTGAAATTGCTTTTGAGAGAATATCATTCTAAAAGCTGATTTGAGAGGGGAGAGTTTTCTTGAAAATTTTGGTGATGTCTCTTTGGACATTACTGAACTAAAATATCATTAATGATTAATGTGTAGGATTATGATACAGTGAAGTACAATGCCTATACTATAATTTGAATCGAACTAATACTCCATGCTCTATTAATTGCTAGTATTTACCTAGAACACTATCGTTAGACCTTCCTAAAATCATCAGCTCGTTTCGTTAGGACCTTCCTAACGAAGCGAGTTCTAGCAATAACTAGAGCATTGAGTATCAATTCGACTCAAATTATATTAATCCGCATACAACTATATAAAACAACTATATAAAAATAATATGCATTTTACATATAAATCCGGACTCTGGCTCTAGAATGACAGCTCCCTTCGTATGTGACAAAATCAGAGTTGAGTGTGCCGTTTTTATCAGTACTCGTATATGTATTGGAAATGAGCTGACTTTTTTATGTGTTCAGCTGAAAGCATCAGTGTCTTTAAAAGGGGAAAGATCCACCTAAGTTTGAAACACACAAACTGTAGTCATCTTAGCACAGGTGATTTACTTTAGTGTTTTAACAATTTTATAGAAGCCATAGTGGTAACAATTTTCGTAGTGCAAAAGGATATCCAGAGCTAGCACGATGCATCCGTGAAATCATACGAGGAAAATTAAAAGCAAAGAGAAAGGAAAATAAGAATTGTTCCATATTATACGTACCTACTCGTAATAATCAGAAAGGTACGCTCAAGATGAGCATTAGTGCCATATGTTGCGCTGTGCTTGATATGGTTTGCATCTCAAAAATCAAGCTCCTAATTTGACTTGCTAATGTTAGTAATTAATAAAATTAAGCTTATAAATCGACAAGGCTTTTGAACTAAGGGAAGTGGTAGCGGCAATTCTGAAATCCAGTGCTCGAAATGATGGAATTCGGTAAGTTAAAACAATTTCAAGAAATTTACTCCACAATCTGGAATTTTGGGTGTTAGACAGGAATGGAAACGCAAACGGAAATGCTGGTTGACTTTAACCCTAGCATTACCAAGCCTTATTCTAGAACGTAAATTACCAGAGGGGGGTACTTTGCGGCCACCAATTTTTAAAACAAATTTATTTTAAAATTGGGTATTATATCTTGTCATGTTAAAAAGATAATATTTATCACTGTTTAACAATACCTTTTTTACTTTTTTACATAAATCACATTAGATGTTATGTCAATCCTTATTAAAGAACTTATCTACCAACGGAGAGGACCACCACTGGTAACAAAGTGCAATTTCAAAAACAAATTTAAATTGGGTATTATATCTTGTAATCTTTATTGATTTTTTCCTTTTTTACATGAATAACAATTACCGACGGGACAGTACTTTATGACCACCTTGACATTTCATTTTTTCACAAAAAGACCAACAATGAAAACTTTCAAACAATTACGCAACAGTAGTACAAACAGTGATCGATAACTATTAACTGCAAGCCTTTAATCAAAAAATTAAGTCACAATTTGGAAAATTATAGAAGGTGGACTTAAAGTATCCCTCCTCTGTTAATGTTAGAGTTGAGGTTTTGCCATTATTTAAGTTATGAGTAAATAAATAATTCACATTGTGTGCTTGTCTGCTCTTGTGTAAGCATAAGTGTAATGATTTTCAGATGACTATGTGACTGTTTCACAAAGTTTTAAAACTACAAGCAGTTGAATTATATCAGCTTATTCAGAATGAATAAATTGTGTTAAATTGTAGAATTACATTATTTTAAATTAAACATACTCGTAAATAATAGGAATAATCTAGTATTTATCTGCATTATCAGTTTATTTTCCGTTCGCTTGTGAATGTAGATCAGTGACTCATGATCAGCAGAACCAAATTTAAGTCACCTGTTTAAACTTAGGTTACCTAATTTAAATCGTGAGGCCAGTTAGATGATGAATAAAACATGTTTTCCACAGCAACTAAACCCTCATGGCTCAACGTTGTTACTATTTTGTTCTTTTAAATGTGTTTCTTTCCGGAGGATGCAAGCTACAATATGAGGCGTGCACTGGAACAAAACGTAACAGAATAGATCGTCTCACTTCAGCAACGGGCAACAAATTGCTCTCGTTAAAAAGTGTGGGAGGGCGGGTTGGGAGGGGGGGGGGGGGGTAATCGACGACGACAGCAAGCAAAACAAGCAAACAATGATTATACTACGCTAGTAAATACTTTCTCATGATTCTACAGGCTTAACACGCTGTATCTCATTAGGTTGAAAAACAAGAAATACAAATCACGTACTTAATTATGAGTAGAGCTAGCTGGTCGAAAAATAACCATAATATGCAAAATAGAATACGCTGTTACGATCTAAACTGTTCAAAAATATGCACAGTGATATAAAAACATGACTTTAGAATATTATGAGGTAAAAATGTCAGTTTAAAATAAATTACTGAGCTTACTATGAAGGTGAACTATTTGTTTGAGAATAAAATGCACAGAGAAGTGAGTTAAACTATAAAAATTGATATTGTGGTATTCTTTTTATTTTATCAAAACTATTAGTACATAGCGGACCTACTGCGACTTAGATGCTTCTTTTTACTTCAGTTTTATGAGCCCTGGTTTACGAGCACAATGAATATCTTGTACAAATTTTCAAATAAAGAGGATTTTCAATTGTCAACCAACAAAGCCTTCTACTTCGAAAAACTCTTTCAGCGTTGGTCACTCTCTTCTCTTTCCTTCCTCCCGGAGTCTGACTAAAGGTCAGTGTGAAATCCCCTCCATTTGTACTCTAGCTCTATCTCTACCTTTAGCATGCAAATTCGTGAAGGTATTTCATTTTTATTTCAGAACATTTTTTCCTCTGGAATGGATGTAATTGATAAAGTGTCTGCAAGTTTCTTAATGATCTAGTTCAAGCAACAAGTCGGAGATAATTTATCATTATCTGAAAAAATAAGTAAGGCAACCTGACACGTTCTGTTTTATTAATACAGCATTACATTTCAAGGCAGATTAAAATATTATTTATAGCACCTGCTCAGGTGATATATATTATGGATTACCCTTGTTTCAAATGGGTTAATAAATAAGTCTATATATGTTCCCTAAAATCACACACAAAATGCATGTCTAGGTACAAAATATTACCACAGCTGAGTTACATCTATTCTGTGTATATTCATCAACTTTTGGAAGTACAGTTCACCACGGCACACCAAACGTTAAAACAATAGGAAACGTAATTTGTATATTATGAGCCTTGCTGAGAATCTACAAGCTTGCTTCCCATGCCCGCAGCTCACCCACTTTCGCTGTTTCAATAGAAAATTGGTCATTAGCTCACTCTTGGCACCATTACAAAAGAGAGGAGAATAAGCTTCATTGTCGGAATTCACGCTCCTTTGTTTGAGTTGTTTATGTCGGCACTCTTACATCCGCCCACAAGTGTAACGAATTCTATGCTGCCGCTTGTTGAACTGTATCTGAAAAAAGACAGAAAATATATTCTCTCTCATAGCCGAAACAAGTTATAAGCAGTAATTTCCATAAAGTACCGCTTAGAATATTTTTTTCATTTCATTTGCTGTTCATATTTGGCAGTTTCGAGAACTTATATGGAGTTACATTTGGCCAAATGTGGAACTTGATGAACTTGTTTGAAGGTCCAAACTCTGGAATGCTTTTATTTTAGTGATGAGGTAATATTAAAATAAGTTCTTTTCTCTTTCATAAACATATTAAGGCACTTCAGGCTACCATTATGCAAATTTTTATTCCTAACTAAGCAGCATGAGTAAATGGAGATTCGTAAATAACAAAATGTATGTCATTAAGATAAGCAAAAATGAAGGATATTAACGTTTCGTATAGAGGTGTGGTAAAGCAATGCGCAGAAATTCATAGAGGAGAAAGACAAAATCAAAATTAACACTTTGAGGACAGGTACCAGGGGTCGTGTATATAGTATAATAACAGGAGCACTACATGAGCATAATTGAAATCTCACTTGAAACATCTTCATTTGCGGTATAAATTAAATGTAATTCACACAAGTGTGTACATACTGGTACCAATGAAAATCTACTCACGATATGCTCCTCCTAGAAGACGCAGAACTTTGGAGCTTGTACCTGTAAGCTTAGTCTGTACTGTAGGTGATATCAGCACTATACCGCTCGCAAAAGTTAAAGGCATGTGAACGCTGGCCAATGCTCAAGCAGAGCGCTGTTGCCAAGCGTAGTGCGTGTACTGCAGAGGTTCTGTACATAAGGGTGTGTGAGATGCCTGCACCACATTCGGCAGCGCTGGTAGGAGGAGCAAGCATAGGATTCGCTAGAGTCCGCAGTACGCCCCCCCTCCATATGCCTTTAACTTTTGCGAAGATTATAGTTACTTGTCCCAAGGAAGCTACAGAGAGGCTGTCACACAATGATAACCTATTCTTTTGTTAGTCTGTAAATTATTTTGGTGGATATAAAACATTAAATTTTCGGATATTTTACGCACGCCGTTCTACATAAATATAAATAACTGTGGTATTATTTTACAAATAAACATGATGTATGGCTTATTTTGAATATTAAAATATATAGGTACTTCATTTAACCGTTAAACAAAAATAATTAATTTAATATTTTCTATTTTTACAAAGTCATTAACGTTGCAAACATCATTAACAATACCAACTCCTTACATTAATTTTGCGGAAAAAATTTAAAACGTAGCTTGATGGTGCCAAATAATCCTAGAAAAACATTCAGATTGGAATTCCAAATAAATACAGAGAAATTAAATAACTTACCAAGCCTGTAGTAACGCTGCAATGCTGCCTTCACGTGGGTCAAGAGGTCACGTCGTGTTGCAGTGCGGTTTAAACAAGCCGATGCTTCCAACATGCGGATAAGTTTATTGATAGTCTGTTCCATGTGTTATCTGTCGGACTCACAAATAGGGCGCCTCTTGAATCACCAGTCGCACTTGTATTTGTGAGTAGGTATACAAACGTGATTGGTGGTTCAAGAGATAAGCTATTTATATGTCCGACAGACGATAACATATGGAACAGAGACTATAAATACACACAGATACACGTTAAAATATCGACTTGTTTAAACAGCGCTGCAACACGAGTGGGACTTCGAAATATTCTGTTCTCCTAATGCGCTCAATCATTTTTCCGTGGTTGTACGTTTTTCTCCTCTTGATTTTGTTTAATTAAGACTTGGCGGTCTAATCACAGGACAGAGAATGGTTTGTTTTAATATTCTCTGATATCTCAGAAGTGAAAATGGGTTAGCAAATGGGCGAATCATTTCATTTTAATCGGCAAAGGAAATATTGTATGAAATAGTAAACCATTTTCCTATAACAGAAAGCAAATACTTCCGAAGCTCTAGCAGACTGTGGAGAGGCCCAAAAATAATCTTCTATCAGCAGCTTTCCCTACAGGAAAAGGCTAGTTGCCTTGAACTTCGCAAGGTACAGAACATAAAACGCGATTCTGCAACCTAAGGATTTAACCAGTATCTATAGTGTAGGCAGTCTGAACATCAATTTTTCAAGTGGCTCATAAACTTCATGTAATACAGCGCGCTTTGCAATCGCATATTATTATTGCTGAAATGAATTTGCCAGCTGCTGGAGCTTACCGACACAAAATATGTTGTATAGTTGATGGTGTGTGAGAGGACATCCTACTGCGTTACATTAAACTTGTCAGTGAAGAAACAAAAACCTGTTTAATGAAGGCATCATTAAGAAGTAGCCCACCATTGTACTGTCAGTGGCTTACCAAGGGAACTCGCGTGGCATGTAAGGTCTCCTTGAAACTATTGCTTCCGGGGGAGGACACACGACATACAATGCATTGCGTGGGCTTAACAAGTCCAGGGAGAAATGCTTCTCTCGTTCGGCACCACCAAGGACACGTCTTATGTCGTAATCCACCTTGATATCTGCGGAATTTACTTGTAACAAGTCCATTTTTACTTTCTCTTCTACGTTTGGTAAAGTATTCCACCCAAAAATTCTATGTCGAGATTCATGTCGATGTCAATATGTTTCGAAGCCCCCTGAATAAAAAAAGTATTTTTAGAAAAAGGTCCGCGTGTGTGTGTCTATCTATGTCAAGTTTGTGGACAGCATAACTCAAAAACGAAAAGTCGGTTAAAAACCAAAGTTGGTATTTAAGTTTAATGTCTTTCAAGGATACGAGATGAAGATTTTGAAGAAAATAGCCCCATCCTAAACTAACCTTTACACGGAACATTTTGATGTTCTTGAAAATAGCTCTCACGATTTTGATTAAAATGTCATATTTTAAGATATTTGCATGACAAATGAAATGTATATTTTGAATTTTCTGGCTATAGTCCTGCTTACTCTGGATTACTTTTGAATAACTCGTAAACCGTAAGAGAATAGACGAAAATGTAAATCTCGCTAAAACACACAATTTATGTCTAAATAAATTTTTTGTAGGGTGAACCATTTCATTGTCAGTTTCGGAAAACTTAAAAGTTTCGTAAAATGGAACATCGTTGTTCACTTTTTTATATGTTAAGCGTGCAAAGAGAACGGGATCTCAAAGCTTTAAAATATTTGACTATCGCTCAAAGCCTATTGTATTCTAATATTCCCCCTGCACCTACAAGGAAATAAGGAATTAGATAATTTGTACAAATGTTTATTTCATCTAACACGAAGAAGATATAGGAATAAGAGTTTGTAAGAATGGTTAGTACAAGAGTAGAGAAAGTGAGTGAGTGTAACACATTCGATTTTTTAGATTAGAAACTCGATATGTGCACCACGGAACAGAGCTTCATATATCCCGGATTTTCCCGGATCACACTGGAATCCAGATTTATGTCTCGATAGTGCGGGTGTGTAGAAATTATACAGACCATTCATATAAAGCTTCCTTTTCTATCCATTTTAAGTCCATCATAAAAAACACGCTCTTCGATATCACATTGCAGAAGAATGAAAAACATATTTACATAGAAAATAAACTGCTTAATCTGGGATAATATAAAATACAACAGCGAAAATTTCGGAAAGCTCAGAAGTCCTTTGCCCCCCCCCCCCCCCTTCCATCTCTCCGGCCTTACACACGCATTCTTTTATTTGACATACATTATGTAACGAGATCTACGTTTTACTTGAAGTAAGTTTTATCCAACTTTTATGGGTTTTCGTTACAATGAAGGGAATATCACAAGGCATTTACACAATTTCAACATATAGGTATGTTTTATTCATCATGCCAATATATCATCCAGGTGATATTTCAGTCAAAATCGTTATACTTAGTCCATTTCGAGAACAAAAGATTGAATATGTTTAAGTAATTTATTGCTCATGTAGGATACATTTCTAAACATTCTGACTCCGTATATTTAGGTTTAGATTTTGTTATCCATCATTTTGGTATTGAATTGTACTGTTCACGGACCGTTTTCTAAAAGTGGTTCTATTTATTTATTCAAAACAACGGTCTCAAAAGGTGCTTTTCGAGTGGAATTTATATTGAATTCTTAGATGCCATGCTTTGAGTCTCTTCTTTAAGGATATAAGCAATAAAGAAAATAATAAGGATTTTATTGTAATGTTTTTCCACACAATAGCCGTTATTGGAAAGGGTAAAGTGAGACTGAAAAATGCGAGTGAGTTGGAGAATTTAATGTCATATCGGCACGTTGACCATGATAGCTTAGTGGTTAGAGCAGCCGGACGGTAACCGGTAGATCCGGGTTCAAATGCCGGTCATGGCAATCAATTTTTCAGTCTCACTCTACCCTTTCTAATAAGGATTTGTTTGAATATTTGCGGCTTCTGGTATCAAAGACGTCATAATGCCATCCGGTCGAAATGGGAACTTGAACTCACTGTGCATATGTCGGAGTTTGAAAGTAACCACATTTCTTAAATGTTAAAATATATTAATTTCGTCCGTTTCTGAATGAAACTACATTTGTCATTAAACTCAACGCAAGAAGTTTGCTAGAAATACGTTCAGTCCCCATTTCGATCGGATGGAACTAGGTCCATCTTTGACACCAGAGCCCTCATTTGTTGTTTTGTAGAGTCCCAATGAAACACCAATGGTAAAGAAAGTCAAAAGCTGAGTATAGGAGAGTATCGTGAGTGCGGGAATCTGCCAGAAGCAGAGGTACACTTGGAGTGGAAGGGATGTCTAGACCCCTGCTGCGTCTTTATAACCAGTAACAGCAATGAAGGCAATCACTCCAAACGTGATACTGTAGGTCAAGAGCAAAAAACTGTAAAAGAACGCTTCTTTGTTTCGCGCCAGGCATGATGAAGACCTTCCAGGTGCTGCAGAGCACAATCCACTGACCCTGGCGTAAACATGCTTTCGCAAGTGTGCCAAAGTGTTAAAACATGCACGCAGCCATGACCGTTGTTCAATTATTAAGGATGGAGGATCATGCAAATGTGTAAAATGAGAAACAAGTGTGTTACACATGTTTAGGATTTTAATGAAATGAATATCAAGGATTAAATTTCTCTCTATCTCTCATTTTATCTGTTGTTAGAACTTACGCTACCAATGCCTTGGGCCACTTTATCCCTGCACTACTTGGATGGGCGAGGAAGGAACTTAAATGAAGAGATGGATAAAAAGAAAATTTGTGAAAGTAGATTATCCAGTAGACTGTCCTTGTAAAACGACAAGGAAAACCGCGAAAAATCTTCAGTTCCGCTCAAATAGATTTGAATTCAGGATTTACCAAATGGGAACCGCTATAATAATTGTCTAAATTAAGTTTCTTGATGGGATAAATTTCGTGCAGCGTAATTCAAAGAAATTACACAAGGGAAATGAGATATGGAATATTTTTATTTTATCGATTACTTGCCTGTGTTAGGCAGATATATTCCATACAGTAATTTGTCGGTATTCACGTTTTGAGGTATCCTCAACAAAAACACATTTTAGAAAAATATGGATATGTGGTAACATAGCTATTAAAAAAAAAAAAAAAAAATCAGAATGATACTACACTTAGTGTCGTGGAACATCTTTCAAAGATGTAATGGGAAGATTTTTCACGAAATTTAAATGTTCCCTTCTTCAAATTATTCTTTACATGGAATTATCTATACAGGTAGCCGAGTTTGTGAAGGCACAGACCCATGAATGGGAAGGCTGCGTGAAATCCCGCCAGAATCGTCTTCCCTGACGGTTTTTTCCCCTTCAAGTAAATGCCGGGAAAGTATTTTAAGCTTTGGCTTGGAATGCTTCTTTCCCAATTATCATCCCATTTCGTATATCCCAAAGTCACAGCGTGTGATGAAAAAGAACATGGAAAATGTTTCACTATTCTATTATTTTATGAGTTTTATCAATAAGTATGCATATGAGAGTGTAATAAATAAAATGCATCGTTTGGCTCTTCGGTGAAGTTTATGAAGTCCTCTTCTGTCTCATTGGATTTTAGAGAACTTTATTTAACCGGTAAACTATTAAAAACAAAAACATTTACCGCAGAAAAATTGTGGAAGTCGCAGTAAGTCCTAGCGTTACATAAATGTGACATTTTATAACGTTGAATTACAAATTGTGACATATTAAAAGTATATTACATAAAGGATTACATAATACAATAACGATAATTATCTTTGCTGCGAATAACGAAGTTAATTACACCGTAAACAAAATTAATTAAATTGGGGTAATATTTTAATACTTAGGGCTCTGATGTATGTTATTTTGTAGGCTTGAGAAGTACTGATTCAAATGTACTCATTGGGATGGAGCAGGAATAATGAAAAGTGAACAAATATCAGCTTTAAAGATGTAGAAGATCAAAAGTTGTTTTATCTAGAATTTGTGCATAATTTTGCAACTACTACAAACAAACCGCTTCATACCTAATGACCGAACGTAGCCGATTCGTATTCTGTACACGAGTGACGTAAGTGTTTGCTATGCAAATAAATATCAAGCGCCGAATGGATGAAATTTCAAGACTGTATACACATTTCAAATGAGCACTTGTGAAGTATTGGAATACCGTTATGAACAAGTTGTACTGTATGCCCAGCACAAGAAGGAAAGGTTTAGGAATGTGTAACGTAATCATGTTTTGCTTCCCGCTCGGTGTTTATGTCAAGTTTCCGAGTATGATAAGGATGCTAGGTTCGTTTAAACTACACAGTGTTGTCACATAACTCACCTAGAAGTCCAGTTGTCGTGCAAGATCCGAGTCGGAGAAGTCGTCACCTTCACTGTTGTCACTAAAGCTTTCTTCATCTTCGTCACTAGAGTCCAGACCTCCTAGTGATATAATAAAATTGTCTATTGCATCTTCCACTAGCCCATCCTTTTGCCTGAACTCATCCTCAAGTTTCTTAACGTGCCTATCATAGCCCTCCCAATCAGCTGTTGTAACGGAGTTCACTGCACTTTCACACATGCTGTAGATTTCTTAAATGTAGATCGCCGGTTACATTATGCTGTCTTACAGGTCGTGTTATTGCTGCCCATGCCAATTCTATAGCGTTCAACTCGCACATATAAGGAGGTAATCTAAGAACCGTATGCCCATGCATTTCTATTATTCTGTCGATATGGTATATTTTTTCCTTTGGTTTATGTATTTGAATTAAATCAAACAAGTCGGTCTTTCACATTGCAGCAGAATATGAAATATTGTTCTCCAACCATTGTACCATTTCTTGCTTTACAGCATATTTCGACGGAGGCTTATTTTCTTGTACACTGTGGTATGGAGAATTATCAAGCACGATGACACTATTGCAGGGTATATTAGGTAACAGTTTCTCCTCCAACCATTTCTGGAAATTTTCTCCATTCATTTGGCCATGATAATCGCCGCTAGCAAGTCCAGCTTTGAATATCAAGGAAGCTCCGGGTATGAAACCTTCGTTGCTGCCTGCATTTACAAGAATCAGGCGGTTAGAAGAGCTAGTGTTTGTCGTAATCCCGTAGATATCATCACTTTGCCAGCACTTCCCAAATGTCAAATTATTGTCCACCCAGGACTCATCAATGTAAGTGATATTTCTCCCAGCATTTCTGTATCCATTTATAGCTCTTAGGTATTTAGCTCTGCAGTTAACTATATCTGGACGTTCAATAAGTAATTTTCTCTTGCTTCCACGTCGCTTCCATTTGAAACCCATATCGTGCAATAGCTTCCGCAGAGTTTCTCTTCCCCAAGGAAAATTTAGTTTTTCCCTAATTGCTGCAAGTAGCTTCGGTACAGTGGGCACTTGTTTTTTAACCAAATAAAAGTTTCGAATTACGTTTTTAATTACTGTTCTATCAAAGTCATCACAATGAAATTTGCATTCCTCAGCCTTTGGTCTCTTTTTCCCCGTAGTATGAAGTGATGTTTCACCAGCTTTAACACCTTCTCTTCTTATTCTTGTTACACTATGTTCCGATATCCCAAAATAATTTGCCACACGTAAATTTCTTTGTGATAATAAACATTTCAATTGTCCTGATTTCGCTTCTATCACTTTTCCAATTACCTCACATGCTTCACTGTGAATACTTCGTCCCTTCTTTCGAACTGCAGCCATATGTAAATATTAAGCCAAGAATAAAACTAACAAAATACGAGTATATAACTGTAGTGCCGTAGCGCGTGTTAGCAGCGAGAGCCAAATAATGCATAATACTAAAAAAATCTCTGAACCTGTAATACTGCAAAGCGCATGAGATCTGGCAACGTGGGTGACTCATATGCATTATCATGCACTGATTTCCTAGTAAACACATACGCTACCGGAGCAGATAAACAATTAAAGCCCCCTCTGCCCTTCATTCCCCTCTAGCCTTCTTGTCGTGGGCATACAGTACGTGAGAACGAATAATTGTGAATGAGTATTGAGAAATCTGTTCTTGGCTTCAAGTTTGATTTTAACGAAGTTGGAGCACTTCCAAATGGAAGACATGACGTGAATTATAGCAGTAAAGTGAAACCGTAGGCTCGCGTAATTCAATTATTTCATCCTACATCATTCCACGTATTGTAAACAACCATTTAGCCATTTGGAACACTTCAGGACTTCTCGGTATGAAAAACAATGTGACATTTTCAATGTAGTCTATGAAAATATACTTTCATGTGCATTTTACACGCTTTATACAGAGCTCCGATTTTCATATTCCCCTCCTCCTGAAAACGACTATATTGTTCGCAAAAAGCGCGTTTTCTTGTTTTCTGTTTAAGCGATATTCAATGCATATAAGTAGTGAAAGAATAGAACATTAGACAAACTGTATTAAATGTTGCTTAATTTGGATTAAGGACCACCTGATGAACATTTCTGAGCCTGCCAATAATTAAACTTTGTTCTATCCTAATCTTGAAAAAAGTCACTGAGCTTTATAGTCTTAAGTGCAGTGTAGCAGAACCAGTGGTGGCGGTAGCAGTAGTAGATGGTAGTAGTGGTAGTGTTAGTGATGGTGGTAGTGGCACTGGTAGTGGCACTGGTAGTGGTAGTGGTCGTGGTGGTGGCGGTGGCGGTGGCGGTGGCGGTGGCGGTGGCGATGGCGGTGGCGGTGGCTGTGGCTGTGGCGGTGGCTGTGGCGGCGGAGGCGGAGTGCCAGACGATAACATGGAGAGGACCATCTGTTGAGGCGAGAACGTTCCCAGTTTGATATTGGTGATTGTGGCCGCGGCGGTGGTTGTGGTATTTGTGAGGATTGGAGTGTGCTCAACGGTTCCTGGAACTAAATATATTTTGTGCTACTCCTATCTCTTACTATAAGTCCATTGACGTGAACACTGGAAGAATACCCGGGCTTAAAGGGCCCACGCCTGTGGGTGGGATCGAACCCGGGAACATTCCTTGGCCGGGAACAGGAGTTGCTACGTTCTAGCCCACTGCACGACGGCAGGGAACTACGCATAGTAAGAAGGAAAAGTATTTTATCTCGCCCAGAAATGTTATGTACATCTCTGTACATTTAAGTTCAGCGCCTTCCAGCATGCGACATGAAGATTTTAAGAAAATCCACCACTCCAAAATATTCTTTACAAGGGGCACTCTTCGAAAATTTTGATTTTCTCAAAAATGGCTCCATTGATTTTGATTAAAGTACTACACGTTTAAGATATTGTCATGATAAATGTATATCTTTAATTTTCTATAAGTAGTCTCTTAAGTCCTCTTCATCCTGGTTGAATTTTGCATAACTAGTTAACCGTATTGCACAAAGATGTAAGTTAAGTTAAAACAGATAATTTATGTAAAATAAAGTTTTTGTGGAGATTATTTTCGAGGTATTCCTTGTTTTTGGCTAGTCATGCAAAGAAAATTGAATTCCAAAACCTTCCATAGCGACCAGCTGTAAAAAAGTCTGACTGTCGCTTAAGCCTACTGTGTTCTCTTATTCTCAATGTAGATACCTATGAGAAAATATGACGTAAAACCATTTCTGCAGACGTTTATCTCCATTAGCATGAATTAGACAGTAGAATAAGAGTTTTTAAATTAGTTTGTTCAAGAGTGAGTAGAGAAAGCCTCATGAGTACACATCAGATTTTTGTCCTGTGAAAATTTAACTCTGTCTTTTGACTTTCTAAAAATCCATTTATATCCGGTTTTGACCATTATCAATGGCGATTTTCTCTTACTTGATTGTTCTTACATTTTTTCTTAGTTGAGGCCCTTTAACAGGAATATCGGAAGGTAAGTGAACGCAAGGTGAGAAATGATACTAGTCATGGAGCTTAGGGTTATCTCACATCCGTCCTCTGAGGACATCGGTGAACTCCGAGAAAACATTATTCGGGTAAGTTACTCTATCTGAGGTTCGAACTCGCCACTTTTTGAATAGCAGGCACATACACTAACTTAAATTTATGCAGGTGCCCATTTTGCTATTCGCTAAAGGATCAAACAACTCTGTAGCTTCTGTGTTTCTACATAGACGAAGTTATAAAAGAATGGAAAATTTAAAATTAGATGTTTTACTAAATATGGCTTTAATAACTTATTCACGATGCTATTTATAGACGATCAGTTTTTTGTTGCTGAAAATGAAATAACATTATAAAGAGCAGTCTTAAAATTTTAAAATATTATTCAATCATTTAATATACGAATATCACCTAAAAAGGAAACTTTATGGCTTTGGATTACCTTGAATAAAAATAGCAAAAAAAAGTTATCAATAATAACGTAATAGAACAATGTGCATAGTTTAACTTTCTTGGCTACAGTATATCATATGATTTTGATAATCATATTCCCCAAAACAATTAAAAGGATGACTCATTAATTGAACAGCTAACAGAAATTTAAAAATAAAGTAGGGAAGGGAAACTGACGCTACACACGTGGGTATGTGGTGCTGAGGTCTAAACATTCAAAGCTGCAGATTAAAGAAGACTCCAAACAGCAAGTGTGAGATTTTTAATAAATGTAGAAGACATAAAAAGAATAGAACGATGTAAAAATTAGACATAGGAACTCATTTAAACATGGGGAATAAGAAATATGTAATAAAGCGGAGAAAGGAATGGTGGGCCCATCTACATTGCATGGATAGCAATAGAATACGAAAACAAATAATAAAATATAAACCTCAAGGAAATAGAAGTTTACTGAGACCAGCAAAAAAAGATGGTTGAGCCAGTCTTTGGTGCAGACGTTTAGATGATACATTTTCGAATTGACAGTGCAAGAACATTCTGGTCCTCAAATGTTACAGCAGAGCATTGCACGGGATCTAAGAAATGGAACAATAAGTCAGAGACAGCTGTGCCTGAAGCCCTTTCTACTTATAATTGGATCCGTTCATACAACTAGCATTCAACTCTTTTTATTATTTATGCTAACAATTTTAAGCTTGCTGTTTCTCGCTCAGGAAATGTCCCATATACACACTTACTGACGGAGTAAAAATACCTTGAAAGCAATAAACTGCGTGAAAGGAAGGCCAAAGCTGCCCAAATTAAGGTCAGGAGTTTTCCCATGCTATTTCTTTGTTAGCGTTTCGTTAGTGTATGTTCCTTGATGGGCAACCTAGTTGTGACATGCACTGCGAATGGCAATGATGTAGTTTGTGTTCGCAAGGGGGTAACTATAGCGAGATAGATCATGGACAAACAGGCATGCCATTTCTTACATCTGGGTAACTGATTTCCGATCAGACAGGAATGCTGTTCCCACAGCTTCCCCATGTTCCTCACCATCGTAACTCCATATTCTCTTCATGTATGGAGAGAAAGCCATTAATACTTTAAATCACAAGACTTGGCTGAAAGTTATCACAAAGACACCTTTATGCTAAATGAGTTGTAAGGAAGTGTAAGGAAGATCATTAGTATGATAATAACACATCATCTGGAAAACAGTTGGGTGAAGCACGAAAACAGTGTCTACAGCAGGTGCACTTTCCAAGATCACTTCTAAGCCCCAATCTTGAGGCGAGTTAACAGGGTAAACGTGATTAAATGGATATTCAATGTCTAAAACAGCCATGTCCAACGTTTGCGAAAGAGGGAAGGTTGGACTTACCTCCTTCCACTGTACGCGGATTTGCCATTAACACTCGGACGTGCATTGTGTTGCAGTGGCGGGTTGATTACATGTACGTTTACGAAAGCACTTTGAAATCTTACGCGATAAACATCTGCTCATTAGCGACTTCTTTGGTACTGCTTACGTTTAACAAGTCTATCAATATTTGGCGACGAAGTCCAAGTCCGTAGCCTTAGAAGATACACCAAGTGACTGTCGCGTAGTGTACTGCGATACAGACTTTTAATATAGTTCAACTTGGAGAAACTCTGTTCGCAAATACATGTAGAGTTATACTCGCTCTTATACACACTATTCTTGCAAATGCTTATTTCTCCATCTACTCCATTTTAATCGACGGCATTTTCAGAAACTACCTTATTCCTAATTCTCTTGTAGGTGAAGGGGAATATGCGAACACAGTAGGCTTTAAGCGATAGTGAAATGTTTAAGAACTGGTTGCTATGCGATGCCTTTCTCCGTTCTCTTTGCAAGGTCAAGAGATAAAAAATCGAAGGACATGTTTCTGTTTGAGAAAAGTATAAGTATTGGGAAATTCAAACAAATAATAAAGAATATCTCGGAAACGGTTCATTCAAAAGAAAAGCGAATTTTGTCTGTCTCTTGCTGTATACCATTTATGCAAATATCACCCAGAATGAAGAGGTCTTCTCAGGAAATTTCCAGCAAATTCAAGTTATGCCACAAAATTGCCTGTTTGAGTCCGCTACTGGATACTGACTGACCATTGACAGGCCTGATTCACCCTATGGCTGAAAGAGGAGGTGGTGAATAGCAGCTAATTACATAAGCGCCTCCAAAGAGACACAATGTGACGAAGGAACTGTTGGCGATAAAACAATCATGTTCCCATATAGAAAAGATAATAGACTTTTAAGGATTTGAGTTTCTCGAGGATGAATGGGCTAAGCAAGAATATGTGTACTTCTAGGATTTGAAAGGCATCAGATTTTTTTTCTTTTTTTAATAATCTCTTCTGAGATAATTTTGGGGTTGGCATAATTCAGAACAGGAAGAACTGTAGAATAGAAATAGAATAGAAAAATAGAAAAGCAAATGATTGAGGTACTCCTAGGTACTCCTCTGGCTTGATGAGTATGTACATTAGTAAGTTTCCTAATCCTGTTACTAAATCTGAATTTTAGAGCTGGTGAAGGTGATTAATTAATCGTCCATATGGAACATGAAAAACGTTAATTTTGTAACGTTAAAAATCACTCGTCTTAAATGACTAATTCGGATTTAACTCAAATGGTTTTTATTTTGTGCATGCACACTTATTCGTGATATGCCAAATGCCACTTAGGCTATTATGACTGCTTAGCACAAAAACGTTTGTGCTTTAGATGTGTGAACTGTTTATTGGATATTTCATTTAAGAACAGCTCATATCCAGATATATTGTTATATAGTATTAATAGAAGCTTCCTTTTTAAAACGTTTCTGCTCTAGAAAATACTTATGTTCCATTTAGAAAACTGAGCTAAATGTTATCAGTTTAGGGGCTTTTCCACTACTGTGTTTTTCAAATGGGAAGGAGTTTGTCCTTGAGCGCCTCCAGGCCGGCAACCAATCGGAGTCCTGCTGTGTTGTCATATTGCTTTCGCCATAAGTGGGACTTGACGCGCGCCAAGAAATGTAAAAAGAGTGGGGGTAATGAGCTTGCAACGCAGTGCACGTAAATGTATCTCATTGGCTGCAGATCAGAACTCTTCCCATTTGAAAAGCACAGTAGATCCGAGGTATAAGTGTTACTTATGGCAAAAATATTTTAACCCCGTAGTGAAAAATAATAGCGACTGTTAAACCTATATGTAGTTATCTAATAATTAAATCGGATAACCTTGTTCATTATAACAGCTATAGTTTAATAGGGCTTTATTCTTTTAAATAGTACCTACTGTAGAGAAAATTTTGCATATTATATTAAATAGCGTAATACCCCTATAGTTATTACACAAAGTGGGTCTCCGGCTTTAAAAGTCGGGCATATAATTCCTTGTTCCCATTCCATTGTATCATTTCGGTTTCCTATACCTGTTGTATTGTTTGATGTAACTTCGGTAGAATTATAGGTTCTGTTATCTTAAACAACTTTGCATTCATATTATGAGATCCTGGGGCTCTATTATTTTTAAGTTACCCTATAGTCTCTCTAACCTCATTCAGGCTAGTATATAGCCTTGTTCTAATTGCTCTTCAATATCCACCCGTTCATAAAAGTGCTTACTTAGAAATTATTGTGAGTCTTCATTGGGGTACCTTATCTCAAAATAAATTTGAAGACGTTTATTGGTTTATCGGGATAAGTGCATGTCAGTTAGGTAATTTAATGTATGGGAATGTTGCCATGGTAGCTTAATGGGTTAGAGCAGCTACACGAAAGCTAAAGATCCCAGTATAAAATCTCGGCTATTGCATTGAATTTTTCAGTGCGATTTTATCTTTGCATAGCGAGATGTAAATACTTTCTGCAAACAAATCTATGAAACGTACACTTTCACTTGTCACCAGCCACATGTAATATTGTTTTTCGCAACAAGCGTAGTCCTTCAGTTTTTAATTTTCCAATTCATCTGAGAAAGATAATCAGAACCTAATCGCAAAAATTCCTAAACAGATATTGGGTATTTACTTATTCAGAGTAATCCGAAATGTTATTTTATTTAGTATTATAAATTATCATAAAAATTACACCCGAATATGATAAACTTAATCTTTAAATTTTTTATTTCAGACTGGATTATGTAGCACAATTTTACAGAGAAATTCGGTATCGGAAACTAGTCCAATCAAATTCAGAAAGCAGTTATGAATAATGTTTCGAAAATAGCCCAAAATGCTTTCTGCTAATCAGCCCAAATCCACCAGTGTGCTCTCATACGATGGAGAGTGGAACGTTGGAAAAGCCTGCGACTGCAGTTTGAAACTGTTTCTCATTGCTATAAAGTGCCTGTTGACAGACAGAAATCAGTGCTGAGAGATGTAGCATATGTTTGGGAAAATGGAAGAAAGAAACAGATCTCCAGGAGCTGTAGATCTTGATGGGGCAGTTGGTTGAGAGCTAGTTACTGTATTCAAGGTTAAGGGTTTGATTTTGGCCCAAAACGACGGAATTTAAGTGCACAGTTTACATAAGTACGAAATTCATTTATAGTTAGGGTTACTAGATTATTTTATGGAAATATAGGACACGATGGTAAAAAATGTAAGACATTATCAGTCGTTACAAACATAATGTAAAGTTATAATTTAAATCTAGTTATGTATGCACTCAAATGCATATAGATACATTTATTCTTCTTACTAAGGCACTACAACTTCACAAAAGTTTTGGCCTTCTCAATATTTTGTTTCCAGACTTTTCTATTTTGTGCGCAAACATGCCAATTTTTTTATTTTCATATGCTTAATATCATCGAGTACATCATCTAACCATCTATTTTTGGAACGGCCCCTTTATCTTGGTTTCATTGGGGTCCATTTATATATTCTTTTAACCGATTTGTGTGTCCAAACTATCCTAATCTTAAAGCTTTTATGTGGTTAATAGTATTTTGCATTTTTTATTAATTCATTTAATTCGTTATTATATCGTATTCTCCATGTATTATAATTTTATTTCACTACTCCAAATATAGTACGCAATCTTCTTTCGAATACCATTAGCTTTTGTTCATTTGTTTTGTTAAGGACCCAGGTTTCACACGCATATGTTGCAATAGGTCTGATGATGGATTTGTGTAATCTTATTATAGGTACATTTAGATTTTTTTTAAATTCAATGTTAAATGTGTTCATCAATAGTCAGTCATACTTCTCTGAAGAATTAATATTTTGCAATTAATATTACTTTAATTTGGTGAATATATGTTTACTTTCTGGTCGACTTATACCACCAATCCTATTAAAGTATCTCGAACATATGATGTTATTTCCATAGATTTATTTGATGCACGGTGATGAACAGTGTAAAGTGCAAGTGTTGCCTCTGCACGAGGTGCTGACTGTGTGGGCTAAGCAAACAAGTCTTTAATATCTGAAGTACAGGCAGAATTTTGTGAAGTTTTGTTTCTTAGAAGACAGGAGGTTTTCTTTCAACTTCCTTATTCTTTGACAAGTAAAATGCAAATGGAAGAGTGAGAATAAATCATCTCTTTACGTCTACACAACACCAACCTTTTGCTTCGGAGTACAAATCCTGCGTTGCCAATCTCTTATTCAATGTTATACGTGAGTATGCTCTTTGACTAGCCGACGTAACCATGCTACCATAGCGAGTTGAAGTTGCCGCTAGTAACCAATTATTCATTTCTATTTTCCCAGTTTCCAATTCATTTTCTAAAGATGACTGCTTGTTTCTGAAAATGCAGGACATCAGAGACTTTTAGAAAATTCCTCCCGGACGTCGGACAAATAGTTAACATGTAGAGCATGTCCGGAAATTTCCGAATGTCTGGTAAACCTACTTATAACGGTCTTTTTGTTTAAATTGTAATCCATCTTAGAAACACATTACAAATATGTAAATATGTTCAGAATTATCCCATACATACCTTAGAATTTCCACTTCGGTCAAACGAGGCTGGATTGGATACTAAACTAAATTATTCTACGGCTCGGACTCGGTCCAATTCGCGCCGGGCCTGGGAATCTCGGCACATGCAAACCCCTACTTTGGTGTTAAGAGAGTTCGAGTCCCCAGTCTTGTGGAAATAACTGCAACACATTTAGGCATATAATACTCTTCACAGTCGGAGCCACCAACACAATCTGGAGGACTCCTGCTAGATGACCTTAAAACCCTCAGTTTTTCAATAAAATCTACGGATTTCGGAACCGGATAGCATCAGTGAGCTTCGAAACTAACACCCTGCGGCTACCGATTGCAGAGTTTTTAGTTGCATTTAACGCCCGTTTCTACTGCATACGGCACGACAAGTACGTGAAATAAAATAAGTGAGAATAAACGTTGGGAAGGAAACGCTCCAGACCCAGCATTTAACACATAGAAAAAAACTCAGCCACACCAGTGGCGGGATTTGATTTCTCGTTTACGATTCCGTGACTTAACGACTTCGCTACCCCATCGGTCTAATGTAGCAGCCATCGAGACCTTTGACGTTATAAAAGAAAACGTCCATCTTCTGCATAAAATAACCTGGCAACTTTATTATTATTATTATTATTATTATTATTATTATTATTATTATTATTATTATTATTATTATTATTATTATTATTATTATTATTATTATTATTATTATTATTATTATTATTATTATTATTATTATTATTATTATTATTATTATTATTATTATTATTATTATTATTATTATTATTATTATTATTATTATTATTATTATTATTATTATTATTATTAAATTTGTTCTCAGTGATCCAAATTATAAGTACTGGGATTGCGGAACATTTTAAAAAGGAGTGGGCTACTGTTCATTTGCGAGCTACTGTTCAAAATGTCGATTAAAAGAAAAGCGAAATGGCTTTGGAAGTACCAAGTCTATCAATGGTATATACACCACAGTGTAAGTTGAATCGTTTGTGCTATGTTATACTTGAGACAATCATTTAATTTTGCCTTAATTTAATATTTATAGCTAATGAGCAGTAAAAGGTAAAGTTACATACTATGGAGGGGCTTCCGCAACCAGGGCACAGCATCGCATGTAGGCCATTTGGCCCTTCGTGTTTCTATCGTGACCTCTGGAAGGGAAGGATGAGGGGAAAGACCCGAAGGACGATCAAATTCAGATATTGACTGTCTTAACTTTTCAATACAAATGAATCCCACATCGCCCGAGTCCAGCCAACACTTAACTTCAAGCTAACCCACGTGTGGGGTGCACACGGAAGGGGGTCCTGAGTGAGCAGTAGAGAAGAAACCTTTAGAGAGCGCACGTTCACCACCCAGCCGCAAACCGCCCAACACCCTCGCCTCTAGTGAACAGTCGTATAGACTACCTAGCTCTATGTACAATAGTTAGGTGCTGGGTGATTTAAGGGGGGTCGAAATGCCCTATCTCTCCAATGTTAATAGATGACCCGTTATCCAGAATACTATTTAAGATAATCAGCTGAATTTTTAAGGCATGTTCAGTGGCATTTTTACAGTTTGTAGCGTATTCACCGCCCCTTTTCTGGTCGACCTCTTCGCTTGAAGACGTTGTCTCGTCGATGCAGCTGAGGAGGCGCCAATTTCTCAGGGTCAGCCTCGACGAGAGATGTTGGTCTTTGGGAGAGGAACGGTGTGTTGGGCGGTGATGAGAAGGAATGGGTTTTTATACGGGGTTCCTCGGAAGAAAAACACAAGATGCACTTCCCCTATGGGCACTTCAGGTTACAGGAAACTCTGCAAGTTTTATCTTCCACCCGTTAACTAAATTATGATCTCCTGCTGTGCCGAATGAATCCCAATATCTATATAAATAATATACAATCACTGGACGTGTAATGACTCAGTGGCACTTGACAAAAACACTTCCTAATAACGTGGCGTCTATCCCGCGACCCGCAGACACAACCTTCCCTTACACCTGGTAGCACTGAACTGTCGACTTTCTCACCCACGCTTTCCCCTGATTGGCTATGCTTATTGGGCTTTGATGTTCATTTGTTTTCTCTTTAAACGTTTAAATTTTAGCAACGGTTCGCGAGTTCGTTAAGAGACTCGCGGTACTTTAGGAAGCCAACAACAATAATATAATGCCAACGTTTTATTGCCTCACGCCAAAATTGTATCAACGGCCGCATGAATTATTTTGTTTTCTTGGCGGGAAACTTGCAGATTTCCCTGCGTAACTGTGCCTGTGTTTATTTATTATCCTTTATGAAACTTATAACATAAATATAATTCTACAAGGACTTTTGTTTTATATAATTTTCAAAGAAGTTACTACAAAAACATGGATAATTAAGAAACTATTTCCTTAATTATGACAGGATTAAAGTTCTGACACCCATTGTTAGGCGGAGATATCGCTATAAGTTGAAGCACAAAACAGACATTTTCTTCCTCAGAACCAAAGTTATGTTTTAATACAATGTCTAGATTTTTATTGAAATATAAGTGGTTTAAAATTTAAAAAGTTAGGTGGTATGCCTGATACATAAAACCTTTTCATTAAAATAAAGCTTATTCAGTGCGATAAAAATTTCAGCACATTATACCAATATGTGGAAAATTATTAGATCTTCAGAAATTGCAGTTAAACAAGATGAAAAAACCTAAAACGCATATGGCACTTTACCTTCAATAATAATTTTAATTTGTTTACGATTAACGTACCTCTGTTAAACTTATACCAAAATGAACTGAAGACCTGAAATATTGATACGGAAGATCTGAAATATTCATACGGAAGTAAAATCTGAATTTGGAAAAAAATCACAAAATTCACCATTTCGACTGCCCTTAAATAAAAAAGGAAGTACTGACACAATTTAATAAAACTGAGATTGTAACATTTAATCTGCAAATATGTCTAATAGTAGATACATCGAAAGTTTAAGACTGAACCGCACGTGATCAACAAGAACGGCTAAAGAGGCAGTATACATTTTGACAAAACTTGACAAACTTCCAAGGGGACCGCTCTCCTATGCCGCTAGGTTACCATTAGCCTACAAAAGGCGGCCGTCATAAACAGGACGAGAGGCAATGTAGTCGTCTTGTGGATCGTTCATATTTTTAAACCGCAAACCTTGTAAAGCCCATATCTCAAAGTAATGTCGTCTTTGGCAGCGGAGTGGGGCAGAGTTATTATGTTTTGGTAAAAATTATACGTCATCTTAATGCAGTAAAATCGACATCGTGAACGAGAAATACCAATACGTAGAGTCTGTTCACTCAACGCGTGTCAGTTCGGCCGCCTGCTTTGAGGAACCCTCATAATCGTTTTACAACACGGGCCCTTCCTTTTGAATCCTCTCAGGCCGAGTTGCACATCTTAGCATGAACCTTTGTAGCTATGAAAGAGAAAAGAACTGGAATTCAGAATTTTGGCAACTGAGACTCCACCTGGAGTCTTCCTATTTGGATTTATTTTCTTTTGTGTATGTGAGGGGGGCGGTTTATTACCTTTTTCCAATAGTTGATGCAATTACAGCTTATAATAAGGCAGTGGGCTGAGAGGTAAGAGTTCAAGAAAGCCGGTATATAGGTAGAGAAACGAACAGTATGACATACTGCCATGAGTATGAAGCATGGGACAGGAAGCAAAGCTGTGGTTGTCGCTACCATGTTATTTCAGTGTAACACCTGACCACCAACTAAAGGTTACACTGTGAGTGTAACTTTGCACCCAAGTTAACATACTGTTAAGCTTTAAGGGAAGCCATACGTCACCGGAGCGTTTAGGTTTACAGGAAACCTGTTTTCTGAGCTTCACCTTCAGGTTATAAATTTTCAATAAAGAACGAGTATCCAGCGAATAAACACGCGCGGAAGCAAGTAAAACAAGCAAACAGGCAGGGCAGGTTAATCGCAAACAGCCTATAAAATCAATCTTGCTTTCTATTTGTACTTACGACGCATGCGCACTTTTAATCAAGTTGGCATAAGACAAAGATAAATGTAAACTTCTTGGGAAACCGAGTAGGCAGTATTTTCTCATATATTCAATATATACCTGTAGATGGAGTTTAGGGGACCGTCGATATATACCTATAGAAGATATGAAACAATGTAGTATAAGATTCATACGTGACGCTGGGAGTAAAAAAGAAATTTAAATGACTTGTTTTACATCGTTAATTACTCAGTAAGGTTTAATTTTTGTGCTTAGGATAGTCAGAATGTGTGTGTGTGTGTGTGTGTGTGTGTGTGTGTGTGTGTGTGTGTGTGTGTGTGTGTGTGTGTGTGTGTGTGTGTGTGTGTGTGTGTGTGTGTGTGTGTTTGTGAATCTTTGCGAAATTTTCTTCGTGTGGTTTCATTGGGATTTTAACTGAACAAAACTTTCTGCGTGGTATTAGCTTCCATTCTATAATAAACTACTTACAGTTATATTTCGGATTATCTCATTCAACCTTCATGGATGTTGAGTCACTCAGCAACTAGACCGTGATTCCTAACCATATGCCGAAGAGGGGAGGGCGTATTTGCCTCCACCTACTTTTCGCCGAGCTATGACGCATTCATGGGTCTCGACACAAACCTCTCTAATGCTTGTTTACCTGAATGAGTGCAGGGGAAATGCTTTACGTACAAAACGAAGGAGGTGAGACAGAGCGACAAAGTGACGCCATCAGCTCATAAGAGACAAGGTTGGGCACTGCTGTACCAGCGAAATACCGACTTTCTTGCAATATTTACCGTTGTACTGAAGTCCTGTAGATAGTTGGCACAACTCTTATAAATTTACTAAATTTCACTTTAAATATCACGTGTATGACCTCAAAGGGCCAAGCGCGTATATTCTGTTGCACTTATGATTACATTTTGGTGGGGGAAAATGCGCTTTTGATGCGCCTGTTTGATACGAGTTGCAGCTGCTCGTTGCTGCGCCAGTTTGTAGCTATTTGCTACAAATGACAACGGTTGATGTAGTAATCTTACAGCTTATTTATTGGTATTGATGGATTGTTTTAGCCGCCAGGCAAGATTGTACCTTCACTAGGTCAGACGCCTGTCGGGGAGCAGACAACCTATGAACCGGACAGTGGCGACAGTCAGTCAAGCACCAGATATGAGAGTGAGGAAGAGGGTGATATGAAATGTAGTCGAAATCGATGAAGAGAAAGGTGATTATGGAGCAACTGGTGGAATGAGTGGCGGGGGAAACCGGAGAACCCGGAGAAAACCCGCGCAAACGCAGCTTCGTTCACCACGAATACCACATGCGGGTCCCTGGTATTGAACCCGGGACGCCTAGGTGGTAGACGAGCGGTCTAACCACTCGGGCACGGCGCCGCCATAGGTAATAGCCCGCCATTTGAATATAGCTTGTATCGTATATGAAGATTTAGATATTATATATCTAAATTATATAATATACTATATTAGATATTATATATCCCCAAAATAAAAGGTAATGACACAGCAGCAGAGTCAATGAGTCAGTTTTTGAGAGTAGAGCTACCGGAATAAGTCGGTCAGTATGTCAGCATGTGTGAGACTGCTATTCGTGTGTGTCATCTCGGAAGATACATCGGTCGTCGCGAGTGACTGTAACGCCGTAGTTATGTATAAGAGAAAAAAAAAGGGGGGGGGGGCTAAAAGAACAGAGCAAGGTTATGAAAACAGTTGTGAGTTGTGATAGCAGGGAAGACTGTGGACTGTGTTAACTACGAGAAGAAAACTATTTGTAGTAAAATGTTAGAGGACAATAAAGTGATGGAAAAGTAACAGGACTTGGATTTTGTCGTTTTGTTACAATATGTATATTACTTTTTCCTGGTCGTTTCCGAACCATCACCTTCCTGACTGCAGACCTACTTGTTAACTTCTATGTTTTAATCAGTTTCCTGATCTTTTACAATGAATAATATAGCAGATTATTTTCTCGTTTCAATGCTCGTTTTAACTTTATTGTACATACTAATGTATTATGTTAACATTCTTCTCTCTTCAAATGAAAGTGTTATCGTTTCAAAGGCTTTCTGATTTTCCCGCTTTATTCCCCTTTCAATCAAGAGATATCTCCGAATGTCAAATATGCAATTCAAACAGTAACTTTATTGAAGATGCTGATCATAATTGCACCAGAATTCTCTTTCCTTTTACTTTCATTCCATTCTTTACAAAAACATTAACTCGTTGCATTTCTTACCGTCCTTCACTTTCCATGTCCAAATACGTATAGTCTTCCAGAGAGATTTTCCCTCCCAGAATTACGATGACATTGAAGAAAGAACTGAAAATATAAAACAAAATGATTGAAGGTATGTATGATCGGGAATTAGATATGAAGGTTGATAGCTGTTCTCAGAATACCAATTACAACAGATTTATGTTAAAACTCGTGTATTTGTAGAACATGTAATTGCATCCCAATCCCACCGCACAGAGTATTATTACAGCTTCCCACGAACTCAACAGAATAAATTACTGGAAAGCGCCTTACGATATCTCAATCACCATTCGTTTTTAATTAAACTTCCACACTTGGACTTTATTTCTAACTTGATATTCAAATGAATACCTTCAAGTTGTCAGAAGGAGATACAAAATACTGCTCTACCTACTGTCGGCAAATAGCAAATCACCATGTGCAGTATGACTCTTGTTTACAAAACGCTGGAAATAACCGTTTATTACGCCAAGGAATATGCAAAATTTTCCAATGCATAATTTTAATATGCTTATCTAGGTTTTATGATGTAATTAGTGATATTAGGGTCGTTTACCTTGAAAGCCTAACTCTCTGAAATACACATTTGAATCTACCTAGTGAATTTGCATGGGAGGCTTACTTTCTAAGTCATGACAGCCTTTCCTTTTCTGTGCAAACCCAAGTCACGGGCATATTTGTAGACAAGTCGTGGAACATTTGTCTATTGCAGCTGTAGCCCACGTTCAGAAACAACGAAGGATGAGAGTAATAACTTAGTCTGTGACCTACTCTCGAAGGGAATGGAAGCAATAGGGTATTTCCTTTGGTTGTTTCTGCACTCTAAACACTTAATTCTACTCACGTTTGAAGCACACCACTCTTTAAAAAACACACTAGTCATTTGTAATGGATCCTAGTAATAGGATGGAAAAGTAAGCGGAAGGTCTCCTGACTCGTCTACACTAAGAGACTACACTGCTTCTGCACCCAATCAACATGATGCTAGACACAGCGAATGTTTGCGTATATATGTAGTGCAATGTGAAACATCTATATAAAATAGCAGAAGAGTAAGAATAGCTGTTAATTTAGGAAAAATGCGTTTTAGCCACCCAATGCCATTCATGTTCCATCTTAGTCCCTCGCTGTGGGTTTTAAATGCAATTCATTCAGTAATCTGTGACCAACAGGTTGAACCATAGGAGGAGAATAGAGTGATACGGTAGGCGTCGGCACTGAAGCCAGGCTGTAGTACCGATGCCTCCAAGGGAGTACCCCCGGGAGGGAGAATGAGAGGAGACGCAGGGCGGCCAGGTCCACACAAACGCCACAGACATTGGCAAAGGTCCCTAAGGTTTCTCAAGTTTGACACCTCGAAGTAATTTGGTCTTCCGGGGATAACGCAGGGGGATCTCGACGCGGGGTACAACGCCCCCAATGCCGCACCCTTTTCCACCCGGATCCCACGGACAAAGAAGGACGGAAAAAGTTCCTGTGCGCATATCATCCCTGCCAAGCTGCACCTAACGCCTTCGCTGACACTTGCGACCCTGAAAGAAAAAACGGGGTGAAGGATAAAATGAAATGATTAATGAAATGAAAGGACAGAAAATTCGGAGGGTGTAATTATCGTTCCCTGCATTCGCCTGACGACTCGGGGCAACCCCGAAAAACCCATGGGTCAGTAAAGTCAGTCACGGGGATCGAATCCACGACCTTCCGAATGCGGGCCACACACGTTACCGCGGGGCCATCTCGATTGGTGGTTCAACCTTACTAAGGTGTTATTCACTGGAAGGGAAACGGATCATGTACAACGGTCACCACTCTCAGCCTGACTTGTAAATAAATATGTGTTGTATAAGAAGTGCCACTTGATTTCGGACCTTTAAGTAGTATGTAGATACACTGCGAGTTCCATTCTCGTTGCACTCCTTTACTTCTTTTAGCTTATTTGCAGATGATTTATTTATTATGCATTGTATTGGAAGAGCCACTACAGCTCAGGAATGCTTGCCAGGCTCACTTCAGAACACCATCACATTTGTTGTCATGGTAGCTCAGTGGTTAAGAGCAGCTACACATAGAGCGGAAGATTCGTGGTTCAATTGCCATTGAATTTTCCATTTCTGGAAAAAGGTAGAATTAAAAGTCCAAGACGTTGGACTTAAGGTTGAAACACTTTGAAGATACTGGGAGTTAAGTTTGGCAAAAAACTTAGATGACACATTGATATACAAAATATAAGAAGTGAATGTTATAGAAGGTTAAATGCCTTAACACTAGAATGCCCGTGGAGTTATTTTGACTCCCTTGCGAATGTTTTGAGCTAGCACCCTTGTTTGCAACATTCCATGGCAAAATTCTCATGTAACTCTTAATTGTTGCTAGTTTGGAGTAAGCTGAAGAAATCTGGTCACATGCAGCAATTCTTGCACCAGATATTTTATTATTTGCCCTAAATGCTCAATGGGGTGAATTTGTCTCCTCTGTGAACTGAGGTTATTATGCATTCTATGCTCTTACTGGTAAATGTTCAATGAGATTTCCATGAAAATTTACTTCTAAGAAGGTAAACACAGGTCTTGTTGCGTTTCATTCTATTCATAATAAAAAAGCAGTATTACGTACTGAATAAGATATTCTGTTTAGTGCTAATTTAGTGTCACGTTTAGGTTGTAGTTACTTATATTGATAAAATGTCATTCCAGAGGAAATTTGGCGAAGAAATGCTTCCCATTTTTCAAATATACCTGATGAAGTGTCAAAAGCTAACATTACAGAAGCATTGAATCAGAGGAGGATTTCATCCCAGAAGAAGACAGTGTTTTCAGAAAATTCAAGTGACGGTGAGAAAGTATCCCAGACAGAAGAGTTTTCAAATGCCCATTGTGCCAAAAGGTCAAAGCTCGTAACACATCAGATTTTTATGAATAATACCCAAATCAGGAGGAAACAAAATAAGATTTGCATTTATTGTGCGTTTAGAATACAATGAAACTGAAACATCAGATTAACACACTCAAACAAGTTACAGCTTAACATTTTAATGGACTTTTTATATGTATGAGCAGAGAAAATTCCACTCATAGCTACATGTTAGGAAGAAATGCAGTGTAGAATGTAAATTTCTGGGAAATGCCGTCTGTAGCGAAGAAATAAAAACGATGGCATGAATAGAGTTTCCAGAAACTAGCACACGAAGGTATGTTAAACTGGATGTGCAGCATTCAAATCATTAGTCGACGTAACAAGGCTCGTGCCTGGAATAGCAAACCAAGCATTAGTGCAGACTTACGTTTGTACCCGTTTTCAGGCAGTAGTTAAATGGAGAATATTTGAAACGACAAGGAAGGAGGGAGGGAAAGAAGGAAGGAAGGAAAGAAAGAAAGAAAAAGAAATACACGAAAAAATATACAGGAAAAAATATATGATGTCGTAAGGATGACATGCGCTTTTTGCGCTTATGTCTACAAAACCTAAAGACCAGAATAAAAACTGCTCACTTAAATATTTTGCGGATGTAAATGAATGGAAAACACTCAGCCAATGACTCAGTTGGTAGAGAACTTGCCTCCTGTTCCAAGGTCCCAGGTTCGATTCCCAACTGTGTTAGAGGAATCATTTTATGATAAATTTCCTGGCTAAGATTCTGAGTGTTCAGCATACGATTGAGTGTTTTTGCCTGTTTGTACACCAACAATTTAATAAGCAGCTAGCCTACACCAGGACTTCGCTGGACAGATGCCTTAATACCTACCTCGTAGATGCATGTTTCACAGTCATTTCGTATTACACATGTATCATCATAATGAGCACAACTACCTCATGACACCAAGATATATGCTGGAAAATCGACTGAGATTTGGAAAAAAATGTATGTAAGTTAACGTTTAAGACTGAGTTAAGATGTATATTTGGAATTTACAACCGTTGATCATAAGCAAGGATGTTCACTTGGTTTCATTTGCGTTTTTTTTTTCTATTAAACTTAATTCATACACATTCACACCTCAAAATTTTAGAAAGAACTGAAAAAATTCCGGCTAAAGAAAAATGCCCATCCTTCAGCCGAGAATTGAATTGCATGCCTTTAGGTCTGGAGGCTAACACATCAAGAATGTTTCTTTAACCATTTGTAACTTTTTAAAAATTATTTTGACTGATCTGCAAATAAATATCACAAGCATTTTAGTAAACCAACGTAACAATAAACACACGCAAGAACACGTATATGGATGTTTAAATTGATTCCCTTACAAATTTATGTTTGCAATATAAAAATGTCTTAAACAACGTATTAGTTGCAAAAATTAACAGTTAATGCAAGTGAACAATATCATACAATGTTTTACAAGCTCTCTTCAATGTTAGTAGAATGTTCCTCTTTGACTTGTTCTTAGTTGGATTCTTTTTCTTAGTTTGTTCATCCGCGCTCTGATTAACATTAATTTGAAAGACAACGTGAGAGTGTTCGACTTTTTTATTTTTGTTGCACTTATAACTTGTATTTTCGAACTACATAATTGCTTTATAATACCAACAACACTAAGGCCACATTAACTATTTAATTGGCCCTATACCATTTAGGTAAAACACCGGAGCTCTAAACTCAAATTTTCTTAATTTTTCTCTGTTCAAAGTGCTGTTTGGACCATTGTTTGTATAAGCTTGACATTTTCAGAAGAACTTGACGAAAAATAGATTCAGAATTGTTGTGCAGTAGTTAAAGTATTGAATAGCTCAGCTGAAATTAATTACTTGCCATAATTCACACCGAGGAAGTTCAAAAATTGAATAACATGCATATAGTTTTTCTCTTTAATTAAGGTTAATAAATACCTGTATGGTTGTATACTAAGCTAAAATTAAAAATGCTGATAAACCTCAAGTTCCAAGTAGCATTGCAATTACCATATCCAATAGTGATTACTTTTGAAAAGAGCTTTAATAGTTTCACAATGCTTTTAGATAGCTCTTAAAATGTTGCGTACATTATGTTTTTATATTTGAGTATGTGGTAAAAAGGTCAAAGCAATCGGGAGAAGAACGTAGACTTTGATTTGCATTAATACATTGCATTACAGCAATGGAGAAATCAAGTTGGCTCATATTTTAGGAATGCATTATTTTTTGCTTTCTCTGCTGTAAGTAGAAGTATTGTATTCCACCCAAAAATTCGATGTCCGGATTTCACCGGAAATATATGTTTTGAAACCCGTGAATCCCCCCCCCCCCAAAAAAAAAGCATTTTTAGAAAAAGTTCCGGGCGCGCGCGCGTATGTGTCTGTGTCTGTTAGTCCGTGTCTGTCAGTCTGTGGACAGCATAACTCAAAAACGAAAAGTTGTTTTAAAACCAAAGTTGATATTTAAGTTTAATGTCTTTCTAGGATGCGATACGAAGATTCTGAAGAAAGTAGCCCCTCCCTAAACCACCCTTTACATGGAAAATTTTTCGAAAATTTTTATTTTCTTGAAAATGGCTCTAACGATTTTGATTAAAATGTCATATGTTTAAGATATTTGTATGGCAAATGAAATGTATATTTTGAATTTTATGGCTATAGCCTATGTAGTCCTCTTTACTCTGGATGACTTCGGAATAACTTATAAACCAAATCTTACTGTACAGAAAATGTAGATCTCGCTAAAACACACAATTTATGTCTCAATAATTTTTTTTGTAAAGTGGGCCATTTCGGACATATTCCATGTTATTTGTGTCAGTTTCGGAAAACATAGCTTTCGTGAAATGGAACATTGTTGTTCATTTTTTATATGTTAAGCGCGCAAAGAGAACGGGATCTCAAAGCTTTAAAACATTTGACTATCGCTCAACGCCTACTGTATTCTAATATTCCCGTAGCACCTACAAGGAAATAAACAATAAGATAACTTGTACAACTTGTCTCAACTAACACAAGAGGATATAGGAGTAAGAGTTTGTAAGAATGGTTAGTACAAGAGTAGAGAAAGTCATGTGAGTGCAACACATCAGATTCCTCGTACCCAAATAATGTTATACAAAAGGAAGTATATATACTTTTATTATCAGCATACAATTAGGTGCTTCACTTCATTAAAACAATGTGAGTGCTATTTCGATTCCGTAAGGAAGTTCTGATTTGCGTGGTTAAAGGAGGTAATGAAAGTATTGTTTACTAAGCCAGCTGGAATATCCGTTTTCTCACGGTAGAAAGTGAACGAGAGGAAAAGATATGGCATATGGTATCCTACTGTTTCCGTTACGTCACCCCAAATTCACTCAAGCGGAAATCCGCGTATGTGGAACACATTAATGAGTTTTTGTTTTATCCTTCTAAATGATGACTGAAGAAGTGCACGTGGTGACAGTAACCGTGGCGTTCCAAAAATTCCGGCCTGATTCTGCTGGATATTATGACGTCACAAGCTAATGGGTGAGCTAAATTAAATGACGAGCTTGTAATTTTAATGTTTTTAGCAAGCAAAAACATTGTGTTTCTCGGTGAGTTTAAGCAATTATATTTATATATATATAGTTCTTTGGAGCGTTTGTAACGCTCGTGTATTAATATTTTGAGTAGTGGTGGCTTGCTCCGTGTAAAGAAACTGCTAAAGAACTGATAATATGAACCTTTATAACCAAAATGTAACATAATTATGTGATGTTATTTAGTAGGTTTACTTATTTCAGCAGTTTCAATTGCGTTTCTCGGTGACTTCAAAATAATTCATGTAAGTAGTCATTACAGTGTGTTTATTGGTTATAGTGTAATTATTTAACTCTTAGTAATAAACGGCTATAGGTGTACTGTAACGTAAAACTTACCGGGGTTTTCTAGGCACCAATTTCTATTAACGTCTGTATTTATAGGGTTGTATTAATAGAAAGGGGTGAATGTGTAGTGTGTCAGCTAATTACCCCTCAAACATGGAAATACACATTTGGACCTTGTCTGCTTCCTTATGAACAGTGGATTAGTGCTACATACTGTGTCCTATAGACGTGTTTGTGTATGTATTAAACATTTTTCTGAAAGTGATATCATTATAGTAGTCCGTTAAGGAACTAGTTGCACTAATTTAACTTTGGTAAGACCAAATCCAAAATCACATTTCGTATGCCTAATTGTCGTGGAAGATTGTACCTACATTGTTTCAGGCTTTGATTTCACCAGAATATAAAAATGCGCTTTTAAACAGCAGCAACTAGAGGGTTTTAAATTAAATTTTAAAACTGAAAATTGAAGAACTTCGTTTATTTTAGAGACAGTTATACTTGTGGTATGGGTACAATGGATGTTATGAGGAAGATCTGTGATTTTAAAGGAACATATTTGGAAATTAATTATATAAAAACCATAAACAGCAGAACTCTGTGCGCAAACAAATGCAAAAGAATGTCATTTTCGGCACAATGATCATCCCACTGCCTGAAATAATGTATCACCCTCCACAAAATGAGATACATTAAATCGGTTAATTTTGGGATATAGGTACCAATTTTGGATTTGGTCTTGGCAGAGTTGAAACACTACGTCCTGGTCCCCTATCAGAGTCTGCTCTACTGATATCACGTTCAGAAAAATATTTAACACCTACACAAGCACTTTTACAGGGCACAAAATTAATTCTATACATAGCACGAATCCACTGTGCTCATCCCTCTTTGTCAAAACGAAACAAAAATGGTCTAATTTGTTCTTGTATGAGAGGTAATTAAAATACAATCTGGCGCTCTACACAAATCAAGAATCTATTAACACAGACGTTAATAGAAAGTGATTTCTTGAAAACGGCGGTTAGGTATTTCTTACAGTAAAATGGTCACATTTTACCGACACTTAAATACTTACACTACAGCGAATGAACACATCAAAATATCTATTTACGTAGATTATATTCTGAATCACTTAGCAACGCAATTAAAACTCCTGATTAACAATATTAAATAATATAGATAATTATTTTACAATTAGAGTATAAACGTTTACATAAACTCCCTTCTTTAACAATTTTACTTCCTCTACTATGTAAAGCAGAGGAAGTATTGTATGCCACCCAAAAATTCGATTTCGATATTTCACAGGAAATATGTTTTAAGACCCCCTGAATCCCTTCAAAAAATCATTTTTAGAAAAAGGTCCGTGTGTGTGTGTGTGTGTGTGTGTGTGTGTGTGTGTGTGTGTGTGTGTGTGTGTGTTTGTGTTTGTGTTTGTGTGTTTGGTGTCGGTCTGTGGACAGTATGACTCAAAAACGAAAAGTCGGTTAAAAACCAAAGTTTGTATTTAAGTTTAATGTCTTTCAAGGATGCGACACGAACATTTTGATGAAAATTACTCCACCCTTAACTACTTTTTTCATGGAAAATTTTCCGAAAATTTTGATTTTCTTGAAAATGGCACTAAAAATTTTGATTAAAATGATATGTTTAAGATATTTTTATGACAAATGAAATGTATATTTTGAATTTTCTGGCTACAGCCTATGTAGTCCTGTTTACTCTGGATGACTTTTGCATAACTCGTAAACCGCAAGAGACAAAATCTTACTATACAAAAATGTAGATCTCGCGGAAACACCAATTTATGTCCAAATAAGTTTTTATGTGGAGTGAACTATTTCGGAGATATTCCTTCCGAAAACAAACTTTCGTCAAATGCAACATCGTTGTTCATTTTTTATGTTAACCGTGCAAAGAGAAGGGAATCTCAAGTCTTTAAAAGATTTGACTATCGCACAAAGCCTACTGTATGCTAATATTCTCCTTGCTCCTACAGGGAAATACGCAATAAGATAATTTCTGCAAATGTTTATCTCAACACGGAGATATAGGAATAAGAGTTTGTAAGAATGGTTAGTACAAGAGTAGAGAAAGTCATGTGAGTGCAATACATCAGATTTTTTCCTTAGAAGCAGTAAACCACTACTTCTCAAAGCGTTAACATACAAACGTAATGAGCGCTCCAAAGAAACTGTGCATTAATAATTGCTTAAACTTACCAAGAAACATGTTTAAAGTATAGTTTATTATCGGCACAAATAAAAACTCCAATTCGCCATTGAATTGTAGCACTGACTGTAAATCTTGTATATCATAGTACCGTGGGTAATAGCATGAATCTTTTTTAATATGTACAATAATTCAAGGAAAGTCTCTAACTTTGAAGATGGTACTGTACTTTTCTAGGTCGGGAACCCTGATGGCCATACATGAGAGGACATATTGAGTGCCTGTGTGTGTCTCTGAATAGATGGTATCTATTCACCAAAGCAGTTCTAACCGTCTCCATATTATGAGTTCGAACAGCGTTTTTCTTTACATCAAGTTTTGTTCTTTAACGTTGAGCCAATTTGTTCCTAATTGCATACCCAGCATTTATTCGTATTTACAGAGAACAGCGGTGTTGGAAGTGACCACCAATTCCCTCAAGCACATGAATCAAAGGATTTTCAGCATACTACGTCACTTATTGTTTCAATGCTCCATGTTTATTAAAAGCCAAAAGTTCATACTAAACACTGAATACATTTGTAATCCATGTGCTACGAACATCAAAATGTCCTGTTTTTGACACTATATAGGTAAATGTATCTCATGACTATAACAGCATCAGTTAAAATTTATTTTCTATGAACTTCAAGCAGAATTAGTAGCTGCTGATCAAATTTTCTGCACAAAGAACACCTTGAAGAATGTTAGCTTCCGATTCCAACTGGGAAGAATATTTGGACATAAGCTTTAGTTATAAAGAATATAGAGTTAACGCTGAAGAAATAAGTGTATCCCCAAATTGCCACGATTTTAATATTTTTTCCAACTGAGAGGGTATGGAGGGTATCAGTAATGAATGTGAAGTATCTGAGTTGTTCTTCCCAAACCCACGGGTAATTATTCATCTCTACTTTTCTCTAAATCTTTTCACTAAGCCAACTGCCTCAATCAAGTTGGTTTATTGAGAATTTAATAATAATCAAATATTTTGCTTTGCACTGTCCTCGATTGCAGTTTATGTTTGAAGAGAAGGAAACTGAGTGAAGATTGAAGCTATGTAATTACAAATTATTTTTTGATGGTTTCAATACTTGCTTCACACGACTTTATTATTTCAGTTGATATCCACACCAGCATGCTAACTCTGGTCTCAGTAATTCTGAAGATTATTGACGTTGCTGGCAAGAGCATGAAAGTGAAATCAAAATCTGCTAGAAAATGTCTCCTCATCGACCATACCATATAAGGCTTGCACAAATAAAGAAACAGAAAAGAAAAAAGAAAACAAATGGCATATTGATTAATTTATGTCCATTATATTCTATTGCTAAAGATAAACTCGCAGAATAATGTAATGAAACTCATTTCACTTCCTGCCTGCCAAGATCACAGATCCAAGCGATGACATTTACTGCTTTCATTCTAAGCATATTAAAAGAAACCATAACTCTACTTGAAGGAGGGGTAAAAAACACCTAAGCGTGTCCTGTAATTGCTCTTTCACTGAAAGAACTGCACATAATGTGTCAGCAGGGCTACAAATCTCTGCTAATGAACCAAGCGAGCCATAACACCACATCAATTATTGAACAGCCTCGATGACTAAGCGAAACATAAAAACTTGCAACCAGAAGTGTCGCAGTAAGTGTAACTTGAAAGGTTCTTATTTCTCTGTAACCTAGCGCTATAAATCTCCATTTAATGGATGATACAAGCCAAACAAAGCTCTTGCTGTAGAATTTCAAGGTATTATTAGGAAACCTTCAACAACATTAGATGCCTAGCTCTATTGTAACAAGTTTAGTTTTTCTCTGGTTTTTAGTCCTGTTGCAACTTCAGTATTTCTTCAGCTGGTTGTTATACGTTATAAAAGGAACTACAAGGTGTATCTTTTCTGTTGTTGGGACCCTTTTACGTTAGGATATACAACACAGGGGGGACACCTCGCGCACTGCTAGTACCACTCACCAGGACAAAGGGATGAAGTGAGGGAACTATAGGAAGCTTAAGTCCTTCAGTTCCTGAAGGCGATGAACAATTCTTTCAACCAAGCACCCCTCTAGAAGGAGTACTCTTTCATTGGAACAAGCATCCTCCGTCTGTCCGGCACCATATCTACAGATATGGAGGGGGGGGGGGACGGAATGAAACAGAAATGATAAAAAGCAGATCATGGTAGATGCGAAACCACCCTAGCGTTGTCTCCTGTCCAGTAAAACCACGAAAAACCCAAGATCAGAGTGGGCGGTGGTCGACTGGAATCGAACCCAGGACCACCCGATTGCGAGCTTCACACGTTACAATGGAGTCAACTCAGCTTTTTGCAAATTAACTGTACTAAAAAGTATCTACAGATCTGAAACTGAAATTCTGAATTTTTCCATTTTGCTTCTACAACTTGCTCAAAATAAATTCGTGCTCATATTAAAAAGTTTGTAATAAATCAATGCCTCAAAAAGGTAATCAAATCTTGTAAGTAACTGCGAGGTTAAAACTTTATTTTCCAAATATATTTGTCAGTGAATTTTATATCCTAGCCCCTGAAAAAGCGTATATGGATGTAGAGAATGTTTTCTCGCTGTTAATTTGGCATCATATCTTCTCTTTCACCACCAATGAAATACAAACGTGAACAGGTAAACCTCTCCATAACGCGTTATTCAATTCGGCGAGCCAGGTGACCCATCCAACCCAACTGTGTACTTGCCAACAGGTTTCTTTGGAAGGGTCTAATTGCGTTTTATTTAACTGGACAGATGATTTACAGCAACTTCTCGATAATTTTAGTTTGCAACATTATCTAGGTGCTTTTTGATGGAGCACTAATTCGTACATTTCTATGTCACAGGATGATGTCACCTGTGATAAATCCATGCCGGTCTTCTCGAGGTCTTCACCAAAACGTTAGCACCCAGGATATTAATCAAATAAAGAAGCAGATAAAAATCGCATAAAGAATCAATTCTTGAGCTATCGCCATCATCACCTCCACGACCATCACCACCACCACCACCACCACCACCATGTTCAACTTAACGTTTATGCGTTGGTGGAATGGATAAAATAAAGAAAGAAAGAAAAGAAGAAAACATGTAATTAATGACCTCCGAAAATAAATATTTTCTTAAAACAAGAAATTAAGAACAAAATATTGTTCTTAATCCAATTTTAGCTGATCCTGTAGATCAGTCGGTACAGTGCCTGTCTGCTGCATGAGAAGTTCCGGATTCGATTCCCGGCTGAGAGTCTGGAATTTTTCTCTAGATAAGATTATTCTCTATCTTCAGAGTCTGGAAGTGTGTGTGTGTGTGTGTGTGTGTGTGTGTGTGTGTGTGTGTGTGTGTGTGTGTGTTTTCATGTATTTACCTGGAACGGTTTCTCAAATAAACTTCATACACGTTACCATATTTTTCATAATTGTTTGCATCACCTATAGATATAATATCGTAGATTACCACCAAATTTTTGTTCCTGCAGTTGTAATATTTGCAAAAAAAATTCAACTTCAATTGGGTGCTGGAAAAATAAAGAATAAAAGTTCGCCGTTCAAAAAGTTGAAAATTACTCTACGCTTGTCTTTCAAGATAAGGAAGGCAACAAAAGAATTCATGCATCAACCGAGATTTCAATTCAGACTATTTAGACCAACTGACTAGTCATTAGAACCCTTACCTGGGAGCAAGCGATTTTCATCTATTTTTCTCAAATGAAAAAGTTTCTTAGTGGTACGCGTTTGATGAATGATATTTCATATTACAGGCATGACTTTCATTATAGTCCCCCTCCGAAGGAGTGTCGCCTTGCCGTGGCGGAGGGGCTCAGTACCCGATCCAGACGGCCTACTAAGTGTGTCTTTGTGACCACTGGTAGGCAAGAGGTGAGGGGAAGCTAAGAACATTCCAAACGGGTAGATGAGGCTCGGTAGTCTTGGTCGACGACTCATCTAGGAGAAGAGGACTCCGAAATCAAACTCCCCCAGGGGAACCTACCACGGTAGGTCCGGGTATGGCGCACCCGGGGCCCCGAGCCACTCACAATCATCTCACCCCCTCCACCTTCATTAACTGTGCCACGTGCAACGTTTTATGTTGCTTTTTATATCACCCTCTTCCTCTTCTAGGTTTATTCTGATTATTAGTTTGTAAGTTCCTAGATTTATAACTCCTGTCTCACCAGCAGGGATCTTTCCTATCTCCGTGGTCCTGTCCCACGGTTTTCGGCGCGGCCCCCGACTTGTGTGCTCTTTGGAGGTCTCAGGCGCGAAGGTTAGGCGGACCCTTCACACTGCCCCCTTGTGTAGCCTTAGGTGCGGAGCCCGTCCACACGTCAAGTACACCCACGTAGCTCCTTGAGGGCACGGCCGGTGTTAATCTCCCGACGGCCGCGTGCCGTCGGGTTAGTATCACCGGCCGGACGTGTTACCGCTGACGGAGCCCCGGTGTAATCAACCCGAAGTCCCCTGAATCCACGCTGACTCGGTTGAGGCAGCGTGTGCTAAAGCGGGGAGCCACAGGCGGTTATTCCTGTGGTGGGGGCATAAAACCGGGGTGTCACGTGGTGAACGGTTTACCCATGCGGACAAGCAGTGGAGATCGGAGGGTAGCCCCTCTGAAGTACGCTTTGAGATCAGTCATGGAGGGGTCTCTATGGCGGCACAGACCGTGGAGATTTTGGTGTCTTTGTTTTCTTTGACCCCCGGATGGCAGGCTGACGCCGACGGTTCCGGATGGGGGTCCAATTTCAATATGCATCCGCGCAAACCCTCTCATTTTGACTCTTTTCTTGTTGTGACATTGGCTTGTGAAGGGAAGACGATTATGGATATTAGCCCTTTTTATATTAAACGTGAGGTAGATAGAATATGTGGCCCGGTGCAGAACGCGACAAGACTACGTGACGGTACGCTGTTAATTGAGATCAAAACGGCAGAGCAATCAGAGAAACTTTCGAAAGCGAAGTTGTTGGGATCCTACCCAATTCGGGTAGCCCCACACAAAACGCTTAATACCTGTAGGGGAGTTGTCACCACCTCAAGTCTAGACAACCTGTCGAATGAGGAGATTGTCACCTCTCTCTCTGACCAGCGTGTATGTCAGGCCTATCGCCTTACGCGAAAACAGGATGGCAAGGAGTTAGCTTTGCGTACAGTATTTCTAACATTCAAAGGCACGAAATTACCGGAGTACATCTTTTGTGGATATGAACGTGCCGCTGTACGCCAGTATGTGCCAAACCCAATGCGTTGTTTCAGGTGCCAACGGTTCGGCCATACTAAGACTTCCTGTAATAATCCATCTATTTGTGAGCGTTGTGGATCACCAGCCCATGAAGACTCGGCATGTACACGGGATCCTCTTTGTGTGAATTGTGGAGAGAGCCATCCATCAAGCTCGCGTCAGTGTTCTAAATTTATGGACGAGAAAGCTATACAGGAGTTGCGCGTGAAAGAACGGCTCACCTTTTTGGAAGCACGTCGCCGCTTTGAACAGCTGAAACCTGCGACAACCCTAGGTTTCGCGTCAGCAGTCCGCCGCAGTCCTGCCCACACTGTGGCCATTCAGCACGTCCCAGTCGCTGATGCTGCCACGCAGACTGACTCACCAACGAGCGCCTCTCCCTCTCCACCGTCCCGTGATACACCTGCACCGGCAACTAAATCTTCCGCCGTGCAGACACCTGCTCACCAGCCATCCAGAAGCAGTAGCCACACCGTTTTACCTGGAAACGCTCACCATTCGCGACCTAAAGACCGGGTGAGTAGTCGTCCATCATCAAGGAAGTCCCGCTCCCGTTCAACAAGCCGACAGGGCTCTTCAGACTCATCTGAGGATGGCGACTTGAACATACCAGGTCCCAAGTCGGTCAAGATAAGACTGAAAAAGAAAAAGATGAAGACCAAACACTTACATTAAGCAGGTTTAACTTGTATTTTACTTTGTGATTTTATTTTTAACCTTCGCATTTTTATCCGTGTACATTTTAAGATCAGTTTTGAGGTTTTAACTGTTTTTATGCTATCCTTTTGGACCAGTTTTACATTTGAACTGTTTTAGCTTTTATCTTTCTTTTAGACTCCCCGTTTTAATATTTGATTCATTGTTAGGTGGTGGTGAGTTTTTCCCTGCTTTTATCTTCTGACTTGGGGCCCTAATGACCTAGCTGTCGACGGGCCCTTAAACCCTACTCACTCACTCACTTCATTATAGTCAGCTTTCTTCTATGGAGCAAGAATAGAGAATATGGAACCCCACTGAGCCAGTTTCGTCAGTAACGGAGGAGTACTTTAATTTATGCAGATTCCGATAGTAATAAAATATTTGAAATAGGCGCTGACCACAAATACTAAGCTCAGTGTTTATTCAATGTTTCTTTTATAGTTATGCTGTTCATACATCCCCCCTCCACACACACACAAACACACACACACACACACACACACACACACACATAACACGCACAACACGCACCACGCACCACGCAACACGCAACACGCACACACACACACACACACACACACACACACTCGCCCGCCTCGGTAGCGTGATGGTTAGCGTGTCTGCCTCACGTTCAAGAGGTCGCGAGTTCGAATCTCGCTTAGGGTAAGTTATCCGGGTAAGGTTTTTTTCCGAGGTTTACCCTACCCTGAGAAGACGAATGTCGGGTAACTTAAAGCTCCATGGACCTCGGGTTCATTTGAGCATCATTTCACCCATTTCATTCACTCACCGTCCGATATGACACAATGTTGGAGGACGTTAATTAAAAACACAACACACACAAACACACACACACACAACCTTGTTCTAAAACATCTATTTCTGATGGAATTTCTGTCTGGAATGCGATACTTCCTTACTTATTACTTTTAATACGCATTAATGAACATGTTTAGATTTCGTTGCAATGTGCTACATTTTTGCTGTTATGACATCGATTACATACTGTGCACGTAATATAAAAGTGTGTAGAGAAAGAAACAGACCAGAGGTTCTAAAAATATGTATTTGTTGGGAAATGCTAATATAAAAAATGTTGGGTGGAATGCACTACTTTCTCTGTCTACTGTTAACAGTAGTAGATAAAGTAAAATCTTTATTGTATCTGGGGACCTCAAAACATATTTCCGCTGAAATCTCTATAGGTAAATTCTTTAGGGGAATAGTCCTACTCTTAAATAGGTCGGCGAAACTAAAAAGCACTTCTAATTAAATCAACCTTTCAACAATTGTATTTTAACACTACATACCCTACTCTGCACGTTATATGTGTACTTTTTCGACAGTTATATGTATTTTATCTGACATTTTAAGACACCGTTACAGAATAATGCCGCTGTGCAATGGCGTAGTCTGCCTACCAGACTGGGGTATGTAACCCAACGAATGTTTAAAATGTGACCCAACCCAAACAAAAAAGTTCGGAGTTTTCATCTTTTATCATTGTCTGAAAGGAATATGAGGAATATACTGTAAGCATGATTCAAAAGAGAATCTGCTTTTCTGTCAAAACTTGCACCTGTAAATCAAATGAACTTCTCTTCAATATTTCCGTCAACATGTATGTAACGAACGGTACAGAGATGTTCTTCATTATTAGTGTCCAGGAATTTCATCTAATATTAATTAAACAAAGAAGGCATCAGAAATTTCTTTCTTAATTCCATAATTCATGACGGCACTTGACATTTGAAAATTAAGTCATTCTGAATATCAGGTGAAGTTGCAAGAAACAGTCGATTTTTCCAAGTGCTCTTTCACAAAGGTGCCACACATTGCCAATTCATTTAAATATTCAATATAATTGCCTCTGTTTGAGGATCCTTCATTCTCATTGTGACCATGAAAAGTTCAAAATGAGAAAGTAAAGCTCTGTTCTTTTCCACTTCATTGTTATGATATTTAACTGAAATATTATACTGATTATTCAATGAAAATTCTATTCTTGGAGTTATCCCGAACATTATTAGCTTTTTTCATACATTATGTGATTACAAGAATAGTATTTTTGACTGCCTTATAAATGTTATTTAAATCCAAACTAATTACATATTGCTTTTTGGAGATATTTTAATGTTTTGCAGATTTTTACGTTGAGTTTGTCGATCACACAACATTTTATTTTGATTTTCGTTGCTACTCGTGCAACGGAACGGAAATAAACTTTTGTTCACTATTGTAGGTCTGATTCATTTCGTGACCTCTGGGATGTGACTGCCTGTGTGCATACCTTCGTCCCAGAATCTGCGCAAATCTTATCCTACATTTTGCTTTAATAATAAGTAACCAAGTGTCCAAATCATGCTCAAATGCCCACAATTTAAGAGCACGCATACAAGAAGCAAAACAAATCGCGAATTACTCTTTATTCACAACTATGAATGCATTAATATTAGTGTCATTTTTAACATGAAATGTATAATAACAAACTACATCCGAGGGACGAGTGCAAAACGCCAGTTTGCTGCAGCTGACCACAGATGCCGTTGACGCAAACCTTGTTTCAAAACATACTGCTATAGAGTGGCGCGAGTTCAAATCATAATGTTTACGAAAGCCAGATTTTTAAATAACGATTATATTATGTACCGCAAAATTATAATGAACACCAATTTGGCAATCAGTTTGAGGAAAATTACAAGGTATGTAATATACCTCTCACATACATTGACGCTACACCCTTGCCGCTGTGTTAGGAAGTCCACTAATATAAAGGTACAAAATATTGACACCGAAACAAAAGAAAGGAAATGGAAGCAATGAGGAGAAGAGGAGCGAGGTACTTTCTGCATATCATTTTCTCCTTTCCAACTATCCTTCCCCACCATGCAAGAGACCATTGAATTGCTACTCTTCCCGCGTCCCCCAGTCTGTGTTGTCTATAACCTGCTTGAGGTTAGGTGTTGTGTCTGGGTTTCTCGTTATTTCAGTCTAAGAATACCTCCTACATTGTTTCGGAACGTGCTGTGCAACCTGCTCCTCCCAATTGGGTTTTACAGAATTTCTTGCAGCTATGCAGAATTCCTGGAGCTCTTCGTGTGGGAAAACGTGAGGATAAACGTCTAGAAGGAGTATCATTAACTCTTCCCTACCATTTGTTTTTGTTTGTAAGTTTTTCAGGTGGTTTTAGCCAGAGAAGACTCGAGCATAAATTGATATATCTTATGTTTACCAAGAACCCTGGGCTTTATCAACTAAGTGGTATCCATGTTACCATTTGTTTTGAAAGCCTTCAAGTGCCCTTTTCGTAAAAGTTCCTATTTTCTCTACACGTAGGTACTAGGTAGAGAAGGTATTGCATCCCACCAAAGAATTACATATTCAGACACTTCCGGAAATATATGTTTGAGGCACTCTGAATAAAAAGGCCTTTTCCAAAAAGTTACGTGTGTGAGTGTGCATGGGAACAGATAAATGGCAAATTTAATATTTAATTTCAGCATCATCCAAAGGTGTGCCACGAAGATAAAAAAAATCCCCCACCCCAAGCTATGCTTTACATGAACATTATCGAAACTTTTGATTTTCTAAAAATTTTCATTTACAACTTTGATTCAAATGCCATATGCTTAACATATTTATACGACAAATAAACCGTGTAACTTGAATTTACTGCAAATAGCCCGTGTAATCCACTTTATTCGGACTTGTATACTTTTGTATACAAGAAGAAAACCACAACACATAAATGCAGATCTCTTTAAAACACAGAATTGATTTCAAATAACTTTTTTGTCGCATCAGCTATTTGCGAGATATCCGTTAATATTGGTTTAAATTGTTCAATACTGTTCATTTTTTTTTTAAAGTTCTGTCGATATTCACACGTTTTTCGCGATATCTGGATGACATTTAAAGCTATGCCGAACCGCTTCTAACCATGATTACCAATTCAGTAGAGAAAGGGTGCAAAAAGGCATGCGAATGTAACATATTAGATGTTTTAAATTTCCATTAATAATATATGATCTTTTACTCAGCTCACGGATATTAAACCTATCCAATTCGTTGTTTAACTGTGCGTCAAAATACGTCGGTGGGAGGAAATCTTTTGTGGAGGGAGATTGTCTCTTGAAGCCAGTTAGAAAGGCAGGGTGGATGACAATAATTACGGTCTCCTTAAGAAGAGATTAACAGTAAAACTGGAATGTAAGTAAGCCAGCACTTTCCGGTTATGTAAACGATGATGGCACAGGTAACCTTTGATGCGAGGTAAAAATTACTGTCTAGCTTAGAATTCGAAATTCTACTCATTTCACACAATTACATAATTTTATGTAATGCCTACAAAAGTTAGCGAGACCACTATATACATTGTGTCCTATACTTTATGGTGCAAAACTTTAATAATCGAAACGAAACCAAAGAATGAAACATGCGTTGCATTAAAGATTATCTCAAAGCATGTGTGCATAATTTTCATTGTTGTGCGCGGACAAGTAATGATGCAACACAACAATGAAGCAAACCACGCCATTTTACGCAAGATGTGGACACTGGAAAGGAAAGTTCAGTATGTTCTGTGACTTTCTGAAATTGAATATAGTCACACGTAAGTACGTAGTCGCCACTTTAAGCAGCTGAAGGAAAGTGTTTGGATAGCCACGAGTCTGTAGAAGTTACAGTTACGAGAGAGGCCTAATGAAGTTTCAAGAAGCGCGAGTTGTTAAGAGACTATCATAGACCCAGACGATAAATGGGCTTATGAACATCCACATGCCTTCATTAGTAACAGCCCTAAGCTGAAGAAATGGAAACCATACCGAACTTCACTGAACAGAAATACCAACTTGGAGTTTTCCTTTCATTTTGGTGAAGGTTTCTGTTGTTTCGTTGCTTTTCTATAACTGGCCAAAACTGTTCCATAACTCTACGGACACACTTGATATCAATGATAATCGTAGCAGCTCGAACATTGCCAACTTAACATTTTCAAGGGGGCGGGAAGGAACAGCGAGTTTATGTAATATTCTTGATCTTTTCTCTGACATAGATCATGAAGTAATAACACAGTCAAATTTGGCCTTTCTTTTGTTTTGACTTTTGTTTCTAGTAGTAGTTCTGTATATGTTGGTTACGTGTTGGTTACTGAGAATAAGGTTATATTGACGTTACTTAAATTGAGAGTATATCTTCCTAATGAGATCTTCTCTATAAATAGCGACAGACAGCCCGAATGCAACAACGTGGAAGTCATTCAGCTACATTAACGAGAAATCATTACAAACTGTGGTATTTGTGGCTGCACAGTATTTTCTGATGCTGATATATATAACTTTATAATGTTGTGAAAATTTAAATTAACTCTGTTTAAGTGCCATTGCCCACCTACACTATGTAACAAGTAGTATGTTCTTTTAATAATCTGCAGTGTGCGAGTTCGAATGACTGCGTGAAATGCATAGATTTTACCTTATTCTGTCGGATAACGTCGAGACTTTTAGACCTGCACGGACTAGGAGCATACATTGTTGGGAGTATGTTTTGGAACAACATAATTTAAAGTAGGATTAAACAGTTTCAATATTTAATTATGTAATATTTTTACTTTTTTGACACAATATTGCAATATTTTTACTTTCTATCTACTAGTTAGCTAGAGGATGAACTGCAATTCACTCAAGAATTTGATGTTGGGATGTTGGATGTTGGAATCATATTTTGAGATTTACTGAATCCGGGAAAAAGTAGAAAAGGTCCGAGCGGTGTGTGTGTGTGTGTGTGTGTGTGTGTGTGTGTGTGTGTGTGTGTGTGTGTGTGTGTGTGTGTGTGTGTGTGTGTGTGTGTGTGTGTGTGAACGCCATAACACAAAAGTCAAATGTAAATAAATACCAAATTTGGCATATAAGAAGTTCAGTATCTTCCAAAGAGACAACAGGAAGAGGTTCCCGACAGGTCTTCTTCCCATAGTACCCTTTATATGAAACTTCGTTGTTGGTTTTTTATTTTTCCAAAAATGGCTCTAACGGTTTTGATTAAAGTATCTCACCCAACTTGTTAATATTAAGGCAAACAGAAGTATTTAGAGACTAAACTCTCAGGTAGAAATGTTAGCCATTAGATTATGGGGAGATCCACTCAGAAGTTCCACATTCACTCCACTACAGCTTCAGAAGGTGCACTATAACCGTCAAGTACTAGCTTAATTACCTGTAACCAAATGTGTGTGGATAGTAAAATGAGCGAGTGAGCCGTTTAATCAACGTTACCAGCCAGCATCTGGAGTGATAATTTTACGCTCGAATGGAACAAATTCCTTCCATCCTTCAATATTTAACATTTTTAATGTACAAATCTCGTAGAATGTTATTTACCCGTTCATTAACAGGTTCAGAGTGGTATAGTGAACATGCACCTATAAATGAGTTACAAAAACAAAACAGATTGATGTTCTTCAATGTTGATTATCTCCTGAGCCACCCTCTGCATATCCTGCCCCTGACCTAATACCACTTACACCATACAATATAATGATGCACTGCAACAAAACTTCGAAACGTCCACATTAAGGATGCTATTTTTTAAAGTGAGTGATTCTTGTTTCTGACGACTTCGCTTCACCAGCTGTATCAAGTAACCAAGCTCGTCACCTCAGTTTTCTAACTGTTCTTATCGTAGAACACCTAACAAAGGTGCTTCGTTTGCAAGCAAGCTGCCCCACTGCAGGCGTTGATATTTTGATGCCGCAAACTTGATTGGCCTAATAAGACCGGTGCAGGAACGATCAAAAGTAGCTTAATTACACCGACTTATTCAACTGACAAGTACTAATCATCTCAAGTAAGAGACTTCATTAGGTGACTCAACTCGTTCCTTATCCCAGAAAACCCCATTTTAGGTCGCAGGTTTTGCAACGAATGAGCCGGGGGTATCCAGTTTTAACAAGCACTTGGAAGTTGTGATTACGAAACGGTGCAACGCGCATTATTTGCACCTGTCTTTCATAATTTGATAGTACGTTGTTCTTAAGTATATAGCAGTGGGACTATTAACGAAATAGTAGTGTGGAGATTAAAAACTTAATTCAGTAATGCTAACTCAATTTTTGCAACCATGACTATTATGCTCATTTGTTGGCACCCAAGACTTCCATGCAAGCAGGTTCACTGTCTGTGTTGCATCTGGGCCAGTTTCTCCAATCACTACTGTTTATTTTTATATCCTTACTACAAATTATTCTTCAGAAAAATTTTTGTCCTTTATCATGTTGATTGAGATAAGCATTTGTATAAATAGTTTCATTTTACACGTCGTTGTAAGTAAAAAGAGGATCCAGAAGGCTGAAACTATTGTCAAACCTTTAAAAAGCGGTCACGCTATGCTGGCTTTGAAATTCCTTTCTGAATGACCACGAGAGACAATGCAGTCACCACTTATGTACCTCTTCTTAGCCGCTTGCTAACGCCGAAGATTTAATCAGAAGTTGCTTAGAATCGATTTTGGATACCACTTTGGGGAATATAAGCTGGAATTTAGCAATCTTATCTATTAATTTTGGTGGTCTTGGAGTTCGTACATTGAACGATGTTTATTTACCACACTTCGTAGCTTCGTCTTATGGTGTTATCGACCTTGTCAAGTCCACTTGTATTGCACACAGTGGTGAATAAAGCCAGTCTTTTGACGTCAGCGGGGTGGCGTTCGCACCAAACTTAGCTGGATGGGTTCTCCTCCCGGCTAAGTTAGCTTGGTGCTGTGATTCCTGGATTGAAATCCTTGTTCGGTAAACGTTCTCTCGGCGGGCATCGCCGTTAGTTTTACATTCGTGTTAAAATGGACTTTCCTAAGCCCTTTGTGGATGTGTTCGACCTTGTTTAGAGGTAATTTCAATGAGTGTAAACTAATAAAGCCAAGTGTTTCAGTTTTGGGCGTTACTGCCGTTATTGAATTTCGACTCTTTGTTGCCATATAGGTGCATTTCTGTAATACTTTATATTTACTTGTTTGTTTGTGGGCGCAAAACGTTTTATTGTTAATATTTTCAGAGTTATATAGTTAGTGTTCAAATATTATATATGAGTGTGAAGATAGAATAAAAAATGAAAAATCCAATGTCATAGCCGGGATTTCAATCACAGTTCTTCCGCTCTATGCGCGGCTGCTCGCAACCACTGAGCTACCATGGCAACAGGCGTTTTCCCGGCAGACCACAAGTGAACATCGTAATCCAGAGAATAATCCTAAGTACTTAAGTCCTAGACTTTTAAGATTTATATGCAATAGTTTCCATATATATCAGGTCAATGAGTGATATTGTGCTAATACATACAAAGCCTCTGTAGGTAAACTTTGAAGGGTAGAAACACAAAAATGCGGAAGGTCAAAGGAACCGCTCGTAAGCATCTCTCAGCTCACTCCACTGCGGATGAACGTTGAACTGAAGGATATGCTGTTATGACTGTAGAAGTTTAGTGTTAGGCATGGCAGTTAGGAACTAATATTATTAAGTTGCCTCTGTGTGTAACTGGTTTTACTAATAGCCGAATCAGCATATTTCTTTCTTTCTTTACCTACTTAATTTATTTGTTTATTTATTAATGTGCCAATGCTAAGGATATTTGGCCTTCTCTTCCACTTAGCAGATAGAAGAATTCTAAATACAATGATGGTACATGTAAATCCTATTCAAAGGAACACAACACAAAAGTAATTCAGATATTAGAAGCATAAATTTAAGTTAATTGAAAATACATAGGAAGTATAGGGTATGGAACGAAAGGGGTGATCTCGCGCTCGCGCACTGCGATCTAAAGGAGATGTATTGCGGCTACCACCCGCCCAGGAGGGAGTAGTGAAGGAACCACAGGAGGCTGTGGGCTGCACGTAGACAGGCCATAAAGACGTGCAGAAGTCCCTAAAAATTCCTTGATCATAGACACTCCCTCCCCGTACTACTGGAGCTACCGAGAGAGATTGATGAACTATCCGTTCAATCCAGCAGCCCTCTAGCGGATCTAGATCCGCTACATCTGTCCGCCACACACACACACACACACACACACACACACACACACACACACACACACACCATGAAACCTAGAGGCACACATGAAAGATGAGGAGATGGAATGAAAGGAAAATGAGGACAAGGAAATTGTAGTAGACTGGAAAACTACACTAACAGGTAAAACCACGAAAACCCAAAGCCTAAGCATTAAAGTGAAGAGAGAAAAGGTTGAATTGTCATTGGACTAAACGCAGGGAGCTGTCAGATAATAACCCATCACCAAACCTCGTACAGTCTTTTGAATTTGCAGCGACACTTGGACCGGTTCTTACCTGCCTATCGGAGACCCTTCTTCTTTTCCTGATTACCCTCCCCTGATGTAGGACTTACACCCCCTAGGACTTACAAGCCTGTGCCTAAGGTCAAACGCCTGTCGGGGAGCACAGGAACCTCCGGACCAGACAGAGTGAAGACCTGGAAGCTGGTGGTCAGCCTAGTACCAGGTATGAGAGTGAAGAAGAGGATGATATGAAATGCAGCGAAATCAATGACTGGAAAGGGGATAATGGAGCGATAGGTGGAATGAGTGGCGGGGTAAACAGCTTAGTCCACCACGAATACCACATGCGGGTCCCTGGGTCCGAACCTGGGCCGCCTAGGCGAACGCTTCGGAGATCCTTATCCTCTTGTTATTTTGCAATCTTTAGTTTGCGCATAGATAACGTGAAGCCAACTTGATGATGAGTAGAGATGTTTGGTGAAGTGCTATTGAAAGTGTGTGACGATTTCTGGAGCGTGTGTGAAGATTGTGAGATGACGAAAGCTTTTAAAACGAGAAACTAGAAGAGTGAAAAGTTTAAACAGAGCCATAGTCACTCCTGGAGAGATGGTGTGAGATCGTAACGACGTACATCCAGATGTAACATACAGGCATACTATGAGCCAGCTGTAGTTTAGGTGAAAGATCAGATCTTAATTAAATCTGTGAGGAGGGAAGAATAGCAATCGAAGTGGGGCATTATCATTGTTTATACCAGTCCTTCTTGTAGGCAGGCGTGAGTATTAACTATGTTTACTATCAACGAGAACACATTTGTTGTCGATTCTACAAGAGATAAGTGATTAATTTCAACTAATGGAATACGACGCGGCTACAGTGTCTAATCACCGTTAACGTCCCACCAATTATCACCAAAAAGCCTTGTGTTTGCTGATTGCTTCTGCTTTTAGGAAAATTCAAAACAGTTTTCACTTCACTAAAATGTTCTGCGTAGAATGACACGGCCTGTAGCCACGTTCTCCACCGAGTTGAAACAGGTAGGGGAGGCAAAGATAAATTTGGAAGGTGTTCAAGGAATTTTTGGATTCTAATCGGTGACTTTACGAACACTTCCTTCACACTAGAAACAAAAAGATGCTCGTCTTTATTCTGGCTTCTGACAGTCTCAGCGACACGATGTCAACCATGAGTAAGGCACGTCAGATTAACTAATTTAGGATAAAGGACTTTTAATTCAGCCCCCACTTTAATTATATATGGAGCAGCATCACTTACAAATAGCAATACATTGTCATACCATATCTCTTCTGGCCACAAGAAAACTAACGAGTCGTTGAAAAGTTTGGCAGCAATGGAATTATTTACTTGGTCGAATAAAAACAAAATGTTAAATATAAGGGAACGTATAAGCAACTCCTAGAGGTAGAAATATGTTAGATAAGGTATATTTGTTCATTGTTTTGTTTAGTCATTTTATTTTTGTTTAAGTAGATTAAATTATATTATTTATGAGCATAAATAAATTATTCATTCCTTCATACTCGGTCGAGTATTTGTATATTAAGAAGAAATGCTTCGCTTCCTGCTTTCATAGCACCAACTAGACCACTACACATGGACTTTGCCGATGCATTTGTGGTTTTATCACTAGAAATCCATATGTTTTCATGCTTCAGTGTATTCCGACTATTACCAATTACGTCTGGAAAACATTGTGACACATAGTTTTTGCGCAAGGTAGATTCATTCGGTACCCTTTTAGTTGTGTATTTTCCTAAAAATACACGAAGTATAGCTAGGTGCTGTGAAAACAAAACTTCTTTCTTACGTATTTAGCCGAGAAAAGAGCGAATCCCTGATAAATCTCGGATAAGTGTGAAATATGCGCTTTTAAGTTTGCAGTTTTGGGAAAATATGATGTTTTAATTAAACATCTTAAAGTAAGTAAGCAAGCAATTTTTTCCCCTGCGAAATAAGCATAAATAAGCACAAACAAATATGGTTGAAACTGCTGATCTAGATGTGTCTTACGAATATAAACTTTCTGCTTATCCTTAAAAGTGTGGAAAACGATTAGCATTGCTTAGAGATCCAGGCTTTAGTGATTAAATAGGTTAAATTGTTTAAATAAAAAAGAATCAATCTGTAGACGCCCATTTGGAAAACATATAACGCTGGCAATAAACAAGCTCCAATAAAGAAAATCTGTGCGCGCGCTTGATGCAATAGATTTCGACATTCACTTAAGTGTAACATTAGCTTCTGGCACTCAGTGTGCAAGGAAAGTTGCAAATTCACCTGAATGGTTGCCTAACAGTAGCAGTTATGAAAATAATTGCTTGTTAAGAAAAGCAATGCAGTTCTTCTGGTCTTTATAAACTAAATTTATTGTCTTCTTGTCTAATAAAGCCAGCTTATTTTATACAACCTAGTCTCATAAATCTAGCTATTAAATGGTCAAATGCTGATCAATTAAATACTCTTTAGACCTTCCGTCGTAATCAGAAAAGTAGTTAAACGGGCGTGGTTACATATTGGAAGTGACTGTATACCTATAAGGAGCACTTCTGTAGGTTGACACACTGTATATGTTATAAAGATGACAGATTCAGGCCACTTGCGGAAGTCATTGTCTTTAGGATAGCCATAAAAAGTAATGGCATTTCTAACGCATGCAGTAAATTTACACTTCTTGTGTACGTTGGTCGTAAAACCTTTGTTGCGCATCAAGGAAGCTGCTATCCGGTAAAGAAGCAAAATACCAGGTACCTATGCTATAAACACGTGATGATTTTAGTCTTCTTGTACATACTGCTGCTTTTATTGTAAGGGAGGTTCCAGCAAGCAGGCATCTGTTAAATTCTGTACACTATAATTAGTATATCTACAGCTTCTAGTCAAACTTACCTCCATAAACAGCGAAAGAGTTAAATGTGCTGGTTTAGTGAGCTACAGTATCTCGGTTCTAATTTCTATAGAATCCCACTACTTTTCGTTAGATCGCTTCAAGAAATGTAAAGATAACCAGGAGAACAGCTTTATTTCCAGTTCCCTCTGTTAATTTGACGATTTCCTTCCCTTAAGTAAAATGTGACTAAGTTATTTTCCTAGTTCGAACTCTCCTTGAATACTCCTTTACCAAATTTCATATTGTATCACTGTTTACATTTCCAATTCTTTCAATCTTATGGGAGTAAACCCGAAGAAATCTCGGTCCATCAGATGTTTTACATTATTTAATTGTTTGTTTGTTTTGTTCTGTGAATAGGCACCAATCTAACTTTTCAATATGTACGTTTGAAAGAATTTGAGTGCAGGGGTAATCCCGTGTTCATTCTCAGGCTGGTAATTCGGTAGGTATTGGAATGTGTTTAAATCTACTTTCCATATTCAGTACGGTATGCAAAGGGAATTTAATTCATTTTACATTTAAACCTAGATCGTGTTGAGCAGGTATACAGAACTCATATGCATTTCAATACTCGCGTAGACACTACTTTTCTTTAGACATTTAAGTGTCCATTCGTTTATTTTCCACTTTATTGTGTTTATTGAAAACGCGGGACTTCGCAGTACCATTATTTGATTCAGCACATTGATACTGATGAAAGTTTACACGCAGTAAAGCTATACAGTCAGTCTTTTCTTAAATAAAAGATGCGCAATTATTGCTTTACTTTTTACTGTCCATATAGCTGAACTACTGTCCACTGTAGTAGATCCTGTTTTGCATCCCCGCGGCTTCCTCGCGTGACGATCTTCTAGCCCCTTGCGCACGATCCTCCGACGAACACGAAAAGACACCAAGAGGTCACGTGCGCTCTTCATTCGTATTTCATGTCTTGCGAGATCTATTTCCTCCTCTTACTTGCATCTAGTTTTATTTAGATCTTCAGCAGAATGCCAAATGGATTAAGCAACCCAGAGTAAGAGATTTATCAAGTTGTGTCTTCTGGAGATGGTTATTTGATACGTAATACACTATTTTTCCAGCTATTACCATTTCATAGTTCCCGTAATATGAAGATCATTTTTTTATCTGCACTACATTAGCCGGAATTAATATACGCACAGAATGATTTCATCCTTATTCAAACTATTCTTACAAACCTTTATTCCTATGTCTATTTCATATTAATTAAAATAAACATTTTTATTACATATGTCCTTGTAAATACAGGCAAAATATGACAATACAATGGTCTTAAATGATAGTCAAATCTTTTAAAGTTGATTGTAATGTCTGACATTTCATTCTCTTTTCATGGCCTGGCATAAGAAACGTGTTTTCCTTTCTGAGAAAATAGCATTCGAAAATTCATACCAACAGCAAAGAATGTCTCAAAATGGATATCTCCATAAAAATATATTTGACATAAATTGTGTGTTTTAACGAGATCTGTAGTTTTTGTGACGTAAACTTTTATCTATCCCTTACGGTTTAGGTACCACTTCATTCTGGATTACTTTTGCATGAGGCCAGTCCCAGAAAATTCAGGTATGCATTTCATTTGTCATGAAAATAATTTAAGTATATGGTATTTAATCAACATAGCTAGAAACATTTTTTTGAGAAATTAAATATTTTTGAAAATTTCGCCATCTAAAGGGTAGTTTGAGGTGGGATTTTCTTGAATATGTTCACGTCGCATCTTTGGAAGAGACTGAATTTATATACCAAGTTTAGTCTTTAACCGACTTTTTCGTTTTTTAGTTATGCTGTGCGAGTTATGCTTGCGCGCGCGAACTCGCACACACATGCACATACACAAACACGCGCGGGGATCTTTTTCTAAAAATCTGATGTGTTGCGCTCACATAGCTTTCTCTACTCTTGTAAACTATTCTTACAAACACTTATTCCTCTATCTTCTTTATGTTCATCGAGATAAACTTGTGCAGAAATTAACTTATTGTTAATTTTCTTGTGGGTACAAGTGAGATGTGGAAATGCTCTAGGCTTTAAATATAATAAATATGGTGTTCACACAAATACACACGAGCCTTTTTTAATTCATGGAGGCTCAAAGCATATGAATAAACTTTGGTGGGTGGAATGCAATGTGCCAGAGAAAGTAAAACGGTCCTTTTATTTTTAAGATTCATGGAGTCCCACATATTCCGGTGAAATCTCGAATTCCAAATTTTGGATGGAATACAGCTTCGTATTCCGTGTGACGTCCGGTTGTCCGGCTCAGTGCTAACGAAAACAGTGTATAGTTTTGTTTATAAATATGAGCAAAATATTTGTAAATATGCTTTATAGTGACTCACTGCAGAATATGGTGTTCTATATTTGAATAAAGTAAAGGAATTGTGGCCAAATTTCCTTTGAACAACATGTAGTTGCTAATAAGATTGCAGAAACTTAGGGATGCAGGGTTGTCGAACGTGTAGGAAATTAATTTGTATTCAAGGTTTGTTGTGCAGTGTGTTGAAAAGGAGAGCCATTAAATCAAGTCTACTGCAAAAGCACCATGCATACTCTGTGAATCGTCCAATGCAAAATAAATTCAATTAGTGGACTGGTAGTAATTTTCAGCATGAAGGAGGTCGAGCATTTCTAATGAATTTACTCTTGCAGTCGTGGCCACATTATGTTAATCACGCAACAGAGTAGTAACGTTCCTGAACGTCACACTGCTATCTGAATAATATTTTACTCGCACGTGCTTGTTCCAGGTATGTTGTTAACCTGCAAATAACAGTACATTGGAAACAGGCTCTGGTTTTCTGTGAGCATTGGTGCAACTGTCCATGGGAAACCAAGCTCATTCAGGAAACATGCTACCCCATAACGGAAGTTGAAGTACAATTGACCGCTGATGCATTGTGGCAACTGACTATGCAGGCATGTTTTCTTCTTGGTTAATTATACTGCACTAAAAATAACCAGTTAAATTAACAATATGCAGTACTATCATTATCAACGGCTAATTACTGTATTAATATCGTGGTACTGGTTCATAACTGGTTCATTATGACTTGCATGCCAATAATAATAATAATAATAATAATAATAATAATAATAATAATAATAATAATAATAATAATAATAATAATAATAATAATAATAATAATAATAATAATAATAATAATAATGATGATGATGATGTACTTATAGCAGTGACGTAATACCGTTATTCCAAGTTGCCATGGCTTGCAGAGCTGAAGGTATTTTGAGATATTCTTTTCACTGAGCCATAAAGATGAAAAATGTATGTAGGTACATTATTAAATATAGAATAATTAAGATCGGAATTTATGATTACTTAGCACGCTGTGCTGATAATAGGCTACATCACAACCTGTAACTCTTGCTCATTACTCTCCCAGTGTATTAGATGCTTAAACTTCATCTTCATCCACTTCTCTACCACTCACCTGTCATTGACATGGAAGTGTTGCATTCGTCCGAAAATTCTGTATAGAGAATATTTTACCTGAAATATGCATTTGAGGTCACGAGAAAAAGCAATCTTTGAAAGAGGTTCACTTGTGCGCGCGCGCGTGTCTGTGTGCGTGTGTGCGCGCGCAGAAGATTTTCTTAAAAATACTTCCTCCACAATCAGAAAAAATATAAAAAATTAAATACCAAGAATTTCAAATTATAGGAGCAAGGGGTCTTCCGAATTGTACTATGGAAAATATTTTCATGGAACCCACGGGGCCGAATCTCAGAATTTTAAATGAACCCATGGTTCATGTGTATGTATTCTGGTTCCCCATAATAAACTAAGTAACTTTTATGAAAACCTTTTTTTTTTAAATGAATTGTCGAGCTTTTATAGGATATTTTCTTTGAAGTAACTATAAATTAGTAGAAAATAGTGCTAAACAAATAAGTAAAAAATCATTCAGGTGATTACTTTAAATTACTAGGTGATTACTTTAAATTACTATATTAAATGCTCAAAGTTGCTTCTATTAACATTTAAACGTATCGCAATTCTTTTCGAAATGTTTTCTCCGACTGTTCATATCACACAGGAGATAATTGTGCGACAAGCTTCACGTATTCGAAATTTCATATTCTCTTTGGTTGTAGGTGCTTTAAGCACAACTTTCCGTTTTATTCCCCATAAAAAGTAGTACAAAAGTGTTAAGTCGGGTGAACGAGGCCAGAGATAGGTCCAGCACGCCAATCCACCCATCACCAAATTTCTCATTTACATATAAGTTGACGTGTGCATGTTGCAAAATGTGGTGGTGCACCAATCTGCCGATACCACATTTCTCACACTGAAGGACACGTTTTCTAAGAAGTAAAATAGTTCATGGTTGGGAAAATGGCAATAGATTCACCAGTACTTCTGCCTTCAAACAAATAACGGTCGATAACAAGCTATCAAGAGTTTCACACCAAACATTTAGCGACCAACGATGCTCAAATGACACCCTTTTGGGGTGGCAATAGATTCACCAGTACTTCTGCCTTCAAACAAATAACGGTCGATGACAAGCTATCAAGAGTTTCACACCAAACATTTAGCGACCAACGATGCTCAAATGACACCCTTTTGGGGTTGTCAGATGCTCAGTAGGCTTAGAAACCACAATAGCCATGTTCTTTCATTTTTTTTATTAACGATTCTTCTACATTACAATAGTTTTCCTTCAACCCGAGTGGAGTTTGCTCCGCCACATATTTCTGCCCTACCCATCTTCTTCTTTGAGGCCTTTGTTGGTCATGTTGCTTCTTACTTCATACAGCCACTGTTCTCTGGGCTCCCCCTTTTTCTCCTGCCATTAACATTCCAAACCAACATCATTTATGGGATTCTATTGCTCTTCATCCTCTTCAGATGCCCAAGCCATTTCAATCGTCGTTCTTCTATTATTCTTACATTCTTTCATTTGATACTTTATTTTCTCCCAGAGTTCATGAAGGAGATGTCAATGAAAACATTCTATAACAGCTCAACGATTCGTTTTGAAAAAAATTTGGTTTAATAAAAGTTGCTTAATTTATTGTGCGCAACTAGAATACACCAAAACATTTCCATGGTCTATTTTGAGGCTGAGCCCTGTGGGATCCATAAGGGGCCCAATGAAAGTATTTTCGATATCACAGTTTGGAAGGCTCCTTGCTCCCATAACATTTGGACTCCTTGGTATTCAATTATTTCTGTTGGTTTAGGAAGCATTCACCTATAACACTGTGTGTGTGTGTGTGCGTGTGTGCGTGCGTGCGTGCGTGCGCGTGCGAGCTTTATATTATGTTATATAGGCAGTTTCTACAACGCCCCTTTCTGTATCAGGAACAAATATAATGTGAATGGTGACTCAAGACACAGTCTATTTGTGTGTTTGACAGACGATAATATATGGAATTATCAATAAACTCAGGCTGGCTGCATGTAGCTAATATCGAGTTGTGTAAACCGCGCTCCAACACGGTGTGAGGCTTACTTGTGCAAATACTGTGCTCTCCTAATGCGCTCAATCATTTTTCCATGGATGTGCATATATATATATATATATATATATATATATATATATATATATATATATATATATATATATATATGCACAGGACATGGGGAAAACGTGGTAATTACATTTGAAAGACTATGTTGTTAAAGAAGGGAAATATTAATGCCCAAACATGCATTATTGTCTAAAATGACAAAAGGTGCTGATAATCTCATTACATATGTGCATTTTAGCAAAGCGAACAATTACTACTAGACATTTTTCTCTCCGGATTTTAAATTGCATCCACAACGCCTCACGATATCTTGAGGAGGAGATTAACACTGCATAGTGTCTCTATGATAGTTTATTGCAGAACTTGAGCTATTAGTCTCTTATTGGTACACTTATTATTGTTTAAGCCCATAGGTATTTAGCATAGTAGTTAGAAAATTCAGCTTATTGTTACTGTGTCCCAAGAGGCCAATGTTTACATGTCTCAACATCAGGAGACCTTCGGTCTATATCTAAAGCTGATTTAGCATGTTGTCAGTGTTTTTAAAATGACCATGTCGCCAGCAGATTTTCTAATTCTGCGAATTTTGATTCAAAATGTCCCTCTTTAGTTTTTGAAAATATTAATTAATAGGCTCAGCTTTCATAACTATAGCTATTTTCACGTCATGAAGGCACAACGGGCTCTTATGGACCATGTTATTCTTATGGAAGAATCAGGTGCGCCGTTGCCAAATTTGCGTGTTTTCAAATGTGACTAAGATAAAGTTTGAACATGCATTTCGGTGTAAAATGTGTCGAAGAATACTATGGTATGCACGATAAACATTCTATGCAATTGTACATTTTTTTAAGTAACAAAATGTAAAATTTTGTTGAAAGCATATTTTTGAACATCTTCCTCGCTCCGCACGTTTAAACATGGCTTTAAACCGAAATAATTACAATGAAAAAAAAAATCTGGATTAGTCGCTTGCTTTTATAGGCCACGTTAGTATTTAGATTGTATCAATATGTCTAAACATATTTTTTTTAATAAAGTTTAAAACAAAGTGTTAAGATTCTTTGTTTATACAGTGAAAAATGTCGTCGCTGGCTAATTCTCGTTCTGTAGGTCCACGGAAAAACTTCCAGCGACAAAGTTGTCAAGGAAATAACGAAATTATTTTTTATATAAATATAGAACATCTCCAGTAACAAGCCATCCATAAATCACCATTTAAAGGCAAATGTTTTTAGCGCGCCAAGCACACGGCCAACAACACCCGGTTCTCCTGTAATAATAGTAGTACTTAATAGTAGTAATAGTAACAAATAATAAACCTGGTTGTGTGCAAACGCGGTAATCACATTGGCGCAACATACGTGGCAACGCCACGCTGATTCTCCATAAGAGCCATTGTGCCTTCTTAACGTGAAAACTCCAGTTCGCCAATTTTCACTAGCTTACTTGTGTAACCATTAATAATTTTAATGTTAAGCAATTTGAGTTGTTCCAACTCATACTAGATAACAAGGGCTCAGTAAAGACAACACATCCATGTGTTCTTTATCCTGAAGAAGCACATCAAGATCGTCTGGGTTATTTGTACTATTTTGCATGTTTTTGTGGAACATGAGAATTGTGTTTTGTTTGTATGTTAATTTGTGAGTTATTTTAGAGGTCATGTTAAATTCAGGGAATGTTTTACCTTATTGATTAAGTGCATCATCTTAATTGATAGATTTATCAATTATATTAGCACGGTGAGGTTTTGTAACGCTCACTGATCAGTTTCTGTTTGTTTAGAGCAATCACGTGAAAATTCCATTAGGTACAGCTCATGTCTTCCAAAGTCCCTATAATTTATCCGTTCTCTGGCACGGGATGCACTCAGTCTCGTTAGGTCCCGGAGGGGCCAATTGAGGAGCTACTTGATGAAGAAGTAGCGACTCCAGGCCGCATAATTGGCCGGGGGCTCTGACCACATCTCACCCTCCAGTTCTGCATCCCACTCATGACGCCTGTAGTTGCGCTAGGGGTTTAGTTTTAGTTTTAGTCAATAAATATATCAGTCGTTAATTGTTTTGATGTATCGAAGTTATTCGCCCCACCGCCGTACACCATTCGTGCACTGTTTAATCCGTTGATAATAATATATTAATTTTTTCTTCAATTTCGTCTGGAACTCTTGCAGGCAGATGCTATTATTCCTTTCGCCTGCGTTTCATATCATCCTCTTCCTCACTCTCATACCTGGTACTTGACTGACCACCTGTTTTCAGTTCTTCACTCTGTCCGGTCCAGAGGTTCCTCTGCTCCCCGACAGGTGTCTGACCCTAGGCACCGGCTTGTAAGTCCTACATAAGGGGAGGATAGTCAGGAAAAGAAAGAAGATATTTTTGTTTTGAAAAATTACTCCTTGCGATGCAACTATTTATTTTTTTAATGTGATGTTTTATGATTAAACTGCTTTATAGCATGCTACCTAATAAATTTTACACATGGTGTATTAATTATTCTAGTTTGGGAGTAATTAACCGTTAAGTTTGAGATTTCAATCTTTGCTTAAAATTTACACAATGATTAAACATCACGGCCTAGAATGTAAACAAAAATATATTTGATTGCTTCTTTCTCCTGTTATTTATAATGAAAATGAGTATTAAAAATTAATTATTTGTACCACAAAGTACATGATGTGGAGCAATTTCAAATTCAGAATGTGCCGACAAATGAAAATCCCAGAAACGGAGTTTAGAAAGTATAATGCTAAATATCACTGTTTTTGACTTAATGGTGTTTAAAAACATTTAGAAGATATACAGATGCCCCTTACCTGTTTATTTATTTTTTTTTTTCATTTCATTTATTTATTTTTCACTCCTCTGCCACTTGTTTAATATTTGAAGATATTTCTGAGGCTTCTCTGCCAAGGCTGTTCCATTCTGATGCAGGCAAAACTTTATCTATCCTTTGAACTGCAATTTTATAGAAAACTAGGTTTAAGGCAGGCATTTAAATTGCTATTTGACATCTTGAAAAGACCATATAGGTATAACAGCTGCATAGAATGAAAGTAGGTTTGTAGTGTTTAGAAACCCTAAAATCCATATTTATGAATGTTGACAATTTTTTGCCTGTTTTTCATAGATTAATTTTAACTGCACCATTGCAGTACAATGTATGATGGGTGGAAGGGAAGTCATTAAGTTAATTTAAACCAGTGGTAGATCTCGGTATTTGAAACACATTATGTATCTTACGTTATTTTCTCCGACCATTTCCTATGGAGATATTTAATTTTATCGGAAACAACTTGGTAACACTGCAGATTGTGTGGGTGGTCACTTTCCCTAGCCCGTACATAAACAGCGTAACGGTGCGTTTTGAAAACAAATTCATACCCTGCCCTTCCGTGTGTGACAGTGTAGGGGCCAATCACAAGCTTTAGCTCCCAAAGCATTACCGAAAGCGAAAGTTATTTACTTCCACAAACCAAGTCAATTCCCTGACCAACCTCAACGCAACGTTGTCGATTTAAGTCATCTCTGAAATAGCAGTTCACAGTATTCCTTCACGTCTTTTAAGTGATTAATTATTTCGAAACGCTATGTGATGTCCAATAACTACTACCGAAGTTATGTCAGAAATAAGTTACTCTACACTTCTTACAGGTGGAATTACGCATCCAAGTTGGATAAAAAAAACTTTTATTTTTTCGAAATCAGCTGATTAAAGAACAAAATGCCATTCGACTTTTTTGTTTGCAATGCTTCTATGAAGCACATATTAGAAGGAATGTAATGACTTCCCTTCCATCCTGTGTATAAATAAGAGTTCCAAACTCCAGAAGGCAGGCTGATGAATGATGACGCTTGTGTACATTAGGATTGCTCTTACGGTGGATACCGTTAAGGAAGCATTCCAGAAGCTTTTGAAAGTTTGTGTCAAAGGTTTACTGACACATACATAGCCCAAGATCATCAACGATTTTTTAAAAACCTCTTTACGCATGAGGTGGTCCGAGAGAACAGTTAAGGCAGATGAAGTTTAAGAACGCGGATGAACATGAAAACACCATTTGCTTGTACTTTAGTAAAGTGGAACCACTTGCCAAAACAGTTCTCTTGACACTCCGTGTATCAGCAGATAGTTGGAAGGAATGGTGTTAAAGGTGAACTGTTTTTAGCGCATTGCTGTATAATGACACTATAGCATTTTAAAATTGTACCTTTTCATTTTCGCTGGAACTTTTGATTGTATAGATAAATGTATTAGAGAAACTAACAAAACTCATAAGACCAAAAAGTAGTAGTAGAAGAAGAAGGAGGAGAAAGAAAGCACACACAGAAAATGTTAAATGAAATGGAACTCAATTTCTATTAAAGGTGTTAGAGTGAGTATTAGTCATTTTAAGTGCACATTCATCGAGAACTTACCTATAACATCTGAGTAGAGCTTCGATTCACCATTGCTGCTCGATCATTTTCTGGAAATTTTTATATACAGACGCTACGGAACTGATAATCTTAAGACTATAATCTTTTTGTATTCATGATAATAATCGCTCAGCGCGCGAGTTTCTGTTCAGACTTGTTATAGAAGAGATGCAAAAACAAAACACAGGCAGACATAACACACACACATAAACACACACACACACACACACACACACACACACACACACACACACACACACACACACACACACACACACACACACACACACACACACACACACTGTATAACTAGACATAGTGGGGAAAAAAGATCATGACATCAGAAAGCCAGGTATGAGGTCAACCTCGGTCAGGTCCCTCAGTAGCCTGGAAGCACAGGGTAAAGGTAGAGTCTGTTTAGTCAGCGCGTGTACAGTTCGGCCTCCTCCTATGAGGGTCCCTTATAATCTTTTTACAACACAGGCCCTTCCTCCTGAGTCCTTTCTGCAGTGTTGCATTACCTTTGCAGGTAATGAGCAGAAAAAAAAAAAAAAAAAAAAAAAAAAAAACTGGAACTGAGAATTTTGGCAACAGACTCCATGTGGAGTCAACATATAAGTGTCACTTCCTTAAAATAAGGCGTCCACTAGCTAAACAGACTTTACTCTGAAGTGTGGAGTTAATGAATATGCTTGGGGTAGAATGTGCTATGGGTCTGAATAAACCGTCGAATAGTGAGTACACAGTCAAAGTTAACAATTGAGTTGCGAATTGCGCACAAACCAGGATGTATCCACTGCAATGCAGATGATCTTAATTTGAAGAGACTAATGGGCTTAAATTTTGCTGGGAGTTGCTGCTCCCCACAATGGACAGGTGTAGGTTAACATTGAACCACAGTTTATTATGTGGATTTCAGCGTTGAATTCAATGGTACAATGTTTTTCTCTGGCAACCTCAGTCTCAAAAATAAACCCTGTTTTCTAATTTAGCACTGAGTACAAATGCTCACATTTCCGTCATATTAACAGACACAGCAAAATAGACCTAACAGCGATAACATTTCTTAGAATTTACTTCTTTAGTTAGCAAGAACCGTGGTGTGACAATGTTTACGGTTTTTGTACCTCCTAAAATTAAATATAGATAACATTTCCAAATATCTTGTCCATTTATCTGAAGTAGAACACCAGTTTCATTCATAGCAGAAGTACCTAATGAGACCTGACTTACTAGCGAAAACTTACGTGATATGTATAAAGTGGTAACATAGCATTAGAAATGTCACAAATGTGTATTATTACATTTGTTATGTATGCAGTGAACACACAACTAAGCCTATGAAACAGAAAATAACGTGAATGACTTTTTATTTTCTGTGCTACGTATAGTAAAGTTTCGTATTCCACCCGAAAATTCGATGTGATTTCACCGGAAATATATTTTGAGGCCCCATGAATTAAAAAAAAAAACATTTTTAGAAAAAGGTACGTGCGCGCGTGTGTATCTGTGTCTGTCGGGCTGTGGACAGCATAACTCAAAAACGAAAAGTCGTTTAATACCCAACGTTGGTATTTAAATTTAATGTCTATCAAGGATGCGACACAAAGATTTTGAAGAAAATTGCTCCACCCTAAACTACCCTTTACATGGAACATTTTTCGAAAATTTTGATTTTCTTGAAAATTGCTATAACGATTTTGATTAAAATACCATGTATTTGAGATATTTTTATGACAAATGAAACGTGTATCTTGAATTTTCCGGCTATAGCCCATGAAGTCCTATTTACTCTGAAAGATTTTTGCATAACTGGTAAACCGTAAGAGATAGTCCAAATCTTACTATCTTACTATATAAAATGTATTATGTCCGAATAATTTTTTTTTGTAGAGTGAACCATTTCGGAGATATTCTTTGTTATTTGTGTAAGTTTTGGAGAACGTGCACTTCTGTCAAATGGAACATCGCCATTCATTTTTATATGTTAACCGTGCAAAGAGAACGGAATTTGAAAGTTTTAGAAGATTTGGCTATGGTTCAAAGCCATTTTCTCCTTGTACGTACAAGAAGATAAACAATAAGATCATTTCTGCAAATGTTTATCTCAACTAACACGAAGAAGATATAGGAATAAGAGTTTGTAAGAGTGGTTAGTACAGGAGTAGAGAAAGTCATGACAGTTCAAAACATCAGACTTTTTTTCATAAGACTGGAAGTTACTCTTATTCTTGAACTGAACAGCGAAATTCTAATTGAAAAGTTCCCGTATGTAAAATGTCAATAATATGAAATCCTCATAATACTCGATGTAAATGTAAGAGAATTTCCAAATAAGGACTCAAAAGACAAAAAAAAAAAAAAAAAAAAAAAAAAAAAAAAAATTCGGACTGGGAAAGTATAGTGACCCTGCCTTCTGCTCTGTCGTGGCACCGTGCCTGCCACCCTTGGGATCCATTCAACTGATCGATCCTCCCGCGGGGTGACCCCTCGGGGGCATAAGCACAAAATATTGCTTTTCGGTCGAGGTGCTAAGTTCTCCACCGCACATTGTCATAGTCATGTCCCTTTGTATCTATGTAATGAAATGTGTAATCCTGCTATGTCTGTAAAGGTGTACTTAAATTAAAATCAAGTAGACGAAAAAATAAACCTTCATAGGAATGTGTATCCACACTAATAAATGATGAAGAGTAGAGAGACATGTGAATGTGTGAATGTAACACTTCATATTTTTTCTCCGTATTAATTTATACTTGAAAGCCAGAAAGGTCCTGTTTGATTGTTGCCTTGGTTGTATTCGTCATCATCTCACCATTATCAAGAGCAAATAACGATCATTATAACATCATCACCACCATCCTCGTTATCACTAGGCCTCGGATGTTGAGGTGCTAAAAACTTGAAGTATTTTTTATGTGCTTAAAACGTCAAATATATGTGCGAAAACAAATAAAATATTCGTTTAAGATCTGATTGGCTGAGCTAATATAAATGTACGTGATATTCACCAGACATTAGTCGTGGAAAGAATCAAGTACTGAATTACCGTGTACAAACACATGGCTTCTTAAATTTTCCATCCCAAAAGATTGACAGTAATTGTCACGAAGAATTGACATTGAATCACGTGTTTGCTACCACTTAAATGTTGTGAACGTTGGTCTGCCGTTATAGCTTTACCACGTGGCTAACAATACAGGATTTTGCCATCACACACGTACCTTTAAATTCCACAGCATATTGTTGCACACGGTAATCTGCACTACTTTTCACTATGGGCATGTATAATTCTCTGTGAGCTCAAAACTGTCGATATACTTGTATTAGGCGGCGCCGTGGCCGAGCGGTTGGCGCACTCCCCTACCACCTAGGCGGCCCGGGTTCGATCCCAGGGACACGCATCTGGTATTCGTGGTGGACGAAGCGGCGTCAGGGCGGGTTTTCTCCGGGTGCTCCGGTTTCCCCTGCCATCTCATTACACCGGTGCTCCATCTTCATTCCATGTGTCATCAGTGTCACCGCCTGCGGTGCCGTAGTAGTAAAAGCGGGCGTTAAACACTACAACATACTTGTATTACTTCCCAAAATCATGTATAACTTTGCAGGTTTACAAATGAGTTCAGTGCTCATCTACAAGAATCAGTGTATATACTAGTCGGGCTCTGAAGCAGTAACAAATGCTTAATCCAACACACGGCAGTGGAGGAACTCCTCGTTTTTATCTTGTGGGCTAATGTCGATTGAGAAAGCAGGATGTATATATTTTCTTCCAATCAAAGAGATACTGTTGATGACATACCAGTTCTTCCAATAATGAATAACATTGCGAAATCTGGCCTCTGTAATTGAGCATTAAAGAGGTAAGATGATTTGCTAAGAATAATTCTGCTGCTGCTGCTTTTATGTGACTTCATGTAAATATATGAACAAATTTTTAAAGAGCTTTCCTTGATGCGATTCTTGTGTAATTTGTGAATATCTGAAAATATTTATTTACATAAAAAAAAAATCAGAAAATATGGGTTTTATATGCTATAAAACTTGAAAGATTTGCTCTGGTGTGAATATCCATAATATTAAACTCAGTTTCAAATTAGTATTAGGACGCAAACAAAATACCTATGTATTTACTTAAAAATCCGAATCCTGCTTCTTATCAGTTATAGGTGCGCAATTTGGCTTCGCTGAAAACTGCTCTCCGTGTTCTAGAGCCACTTTAATTTGAGTTGCAGACATATCTCGATAACTTTGGGATTATTATTATTATTATTATTATTATTATTATTATTATTATTATTATTATTATTATTATTATTTATTATTATTATTTATTATTATTATTTATTATTTATTATTATTATTATTATTATTATTATTATTATTATTATTATTATTATTATTATTATTATTATTATTATTGTTATTATTATTATTACAGTCATTGTTTTCATAGCCTGTCCCAAACTTAGGTGATGCATAATTATAATTTTATTTATCTAACTTTAATAAGTAACTGATTGGTATTCTATGCAAGTTCGAAACTCAAATGCAAATTTTATGAACCATATGTGTCCTACTCATATTTTTCTTTCTCGCAATTTATGTGTCATGTAGAAACCCATTATTTTTTCAAGTTATTGCACAACACCGGTTGTGACTCTGTAAAGTAATTATAGCAGCAAAGACAAGATTTACAGCCCCACAGCAGAGAAAATACGTGCCATTGAGAGCGTGGACCCATAAAGAGCACATTTACCGTTTGGAACGACTTTTAACCGAACTGCTCGTAGCTTGCATTAAAGGAGGAATATGTGAAAAGCAGTGAAATTTAAGATGATTAGTTCATTTAAGAATTGGTTCATCCTTCTCCGCTTGCTTTAAAGAAGGTATACATGAACACCAGCGGAATTTAAAAGGATAGTTCATTTTAGAAGAATTGGTTCATTGGAAATTATTTTTTCTCCTTCCTCTCTTTTATTTTTTTATTTTTGTCGAGCGTTGCATATAATCGGGAATGTAATGCAACGCTGAATGTAAATATGTACAAATTGTTATTTATTTATGCCAAAAAACTTCCTGTTGGGGTTTATAAACACACAAGCTGTGTGTGAGCAATATTTTAGAGGTAGAATTGGAACTGAAAAATTCAATGCCACAGATGAGATTTGAGTCACAGACCCTCCGCTTACCGCTTAGAGCACCCGCCTGGTAAGCGGAGGATCTGTGGTTCAGATCCCAGCTGTGGTATTGAATATTTCAGTTCCACTTCTACCTCTCCAACATTTTCCACGCACGGCTTGTGTGTTTAAAAGCACCAACAGTAAGTTTGTTGACAGAAAAAGGTTGTTTAATCCGGGACTTGTACTTATGATAGTAAGTCGCCATTGGGGTAACTGTCTCTGAGGTGAGACTGCCTTTGTGGTTTACTGGGGAAAATACGAATCGGTTGGAGAATTCAATGTCATTCGGGCAGGTTGTCACAGTAGCCTAATGGTTAGAGCACCCGCCTGGTAAGCGGAGGGTCTGTGGTACAAATCCCAGCTGTGCCTCAGTTCCACTTCTACCTCTCATATACCTATCAGTTTTCCAGAACTCGGCAAAAATAATGTTATGAATACCGTAAAACTATTCATTTATTTAAAACTATAAATAGGCGGAGTTAGGAAATGGTAAGATTGGATAGGGATTTCATGTTCTGAATGAGCATTCCTTGGTATCTGGTATCTGGCTGAATTGGCTGCTATCCTGAGGAGATAACTCATTTTTCCGGTCGGCACCAGTTAAATATGATAGTTGCGGGCGATTTTATTTTAATTTCTGCAAACCCTTATTTAGCTATCCACTTGAGACGTATGCTTCATTTTTTACTAGCAATATTAATTAACGGTCGTCTCCTTAGCGCTATGGTAGCGCTGCTGCTTACCAAGCTGTAGACCTTGGTTGGATTCCCGGTACCGGCGCGCCGCGGCGTAGGGGTTTTCTCCCGCTGGGAGAGATCTTCTCCGGGGTGCACTCCGCCTAGTTCGGTCCCCGAGCGGCCAATTGAGAAGTAGCGTCCCCGTTGTGAGGACTGCATATACCGGCCGGGACGCTATGTCCCACCCTCCAGTATTGCACCCCACTCATGACGCCTGTGGTGGGCAGAGATGGGGGAGGTAGAGGTCGGGCAGTAGGAAGAACTGTTGCACCGCGGGATAGGTAGTAAATGAATTAACTATGATTACTTACCACTATTACTTATTTCCATGCAAAATTGAACACGATTTGAGCCCATTCCCATTTCCGCGTTTCCATGTTGAATTCAATCGCGCAGTGAGAAGAACAGCATTCATGAAAGGAGATTTCGATCCGATCCCACTAAATTAGCGGAGCGGATTCAGTGGTTGAGCTTCGTTTGAATCCGCGCTTCCATGCTGTATTCAGCCCATAAAAAGAACTCAATTCTTACTTAACTTCTGTGGACAAACTAGGCAATGACTGTGATATTCTGTGTGTTTTACATCCTCTCCAGTTTATCACTTTAGTTGGACAAGTTGGAAACAATATTTTCCAAAATAATTTGTTGTGGACATGTACTCATGAAAATGAAATTGTATGGGCGCTAGCAAAAAGGGCTAACAAACACTTTTAGAAAAGGTTGCGTGCTTCGATGCTTCAGAAACTGCAACTATAACCTGTTCGCTTACCTTAAGGAAATATATGTGATCACTTAGGTACAACGATTTTAATTTAATGACAGTTCGTGCTATTTTATTTTTTGATATCAAACTTAGGCTCACTCGACACCTTAGACAAGAGACCATGCAGATGGTGAACCGATGTAAGGTTCATATTTTATTCTTGTTTGCTTATTTATTGGCATTTACAAAGGTTGTTTTTTTCTACTGATAAAATGATGGTCAGCTCGGTTTTGCAAGCACCCATTACCTTTTCAGATAACGACACAATACACAAGGATTAAGAACGTATTATTCATTTCAACTTTCATCTCTTCCGCTTCTTAGATAAAATTACAAAGTCAAACTGGATATTCATTAGAGTAAACATCTTTTTTGTAAGAATTACTGTTTTAAAGTAAGTTTTATAGACATAGATATTAATTTGTAGAACTTTACTAGTGAAATATCGAGATAAATTCAACTCAAGCTTCGGATTCTCTCAAAGTGAATTTTAGAGCTCGTGTTGTATCACAAAAAACAACCAGTACACGCTGAATTACTTATTCAATATTACAGGCCCTCTAAACTTTCTGTGTTGTCCAACTTTCCCCAAACTATTTAAAGCAAGAATGCATGTTGGTACCAGCTTTAGTTCCTAACTCAACGTTGAAGTAGTTGGTTTTCTGACATGTAAAAACTCCCGCTGGACAAAAGTCCGACACACCGGCGACGCTGATGTGATCCTGGCAATTGACAGCATCGTTAAACAACAAAATAAAAAGCAATTAAATAAAAACTTAATATCTCAAGCTGTTGTTCAGAATATAGTATTATTCGGATGTGTGATGCTAAGCTTATCTGTATTTCTAGACTCGCGATATATTAATCTTTATCACATTTTCTCGACTCTTCGTATATTCGAGGAGCTATATAATTATTTATCCACGGAGTTTATTCCCACAAATGTTCGTTTTACTCGCTGTCGTCTTCCATACTTAATCACAAAGCAATTCAAAAAATCACACAAATTAATATTTCTTCTGCAAACTTGATCTGTGCTGTTCAGACTATCTGGTACCTTTAAGCTTTGTGCCAGAGGAAAATTGCAATGCATTTCCGCTGTTCATGGAGCTGAACTAGTACATTTGTTTCCCTAGGCAGCTGTTCCAAAGAAATTCGGTAAGCTGTCGTATTCGTTTTTTGTCATTGCGTGTGGCTTGAGGGAATTCCAGGAGATGGAGGTCGTTCCTTTGCTGGACATTTCTTTACCGAGCGTGTGAATCCAAGCGTTCAAGGCAACCTTCCTTAGTCATCATACGAAAGATAATGATAGAACTCGACATGACTCGATTTTGGATGACTCTAGATGTAAGTAAGGCATTAAAAATTGTTTCTGCATAATTGTAAAGTGTACGGTGTTTCCAGACATATTATTTGTAGAGGTCAGCACAGGGCGCAAAAATTAGGCCCTCTTGGGCTTGGCCCAATCTTAAACCAACAGATGTCTTCAACATGTGCCATTGACCTCCGACATGGTACTAGGTGCGTCGAGTTTTTTAATTTATCTAGTGCTACATCTCATTTGCTTCCAATTTTAACAGAATTAAGATAGGCTACGAAATTAAATAGGCCTGTTTTAATATGACATTACTGAACTGACAAGTTTTGGTTGGTTTTGGTTAGTTCTGATGCAAAAAGAAATTATAGTAGGCCCTATATGCGTCAAACCTAACGTTTAAGTTCAGCGCCTTCGAAAGATGCGACGCGAAGATTTTCAAGAAAAATATTTGGTAACTCTTTTCTCACAAATGTTTAAGGATTTTGATTAAAATGCATTGTGTTTAATATTTCCACATAACTTATGTAATGTACAACTTGAACTTTGTACAAATAACGAAAAAATTCATAATTCTAACTGAATTTTGTTCAAATGTACATAATAGCAATTTTGTATTATTAGTAAATCATAAGAGGCTGACAAAAACTTACCAAATAAAAACTGTTGGTCTCATTAATACACGTAATTTATGTCAAGTATTTTTTACATCATTGACCATTTCCGAGTTATTCGTTGCTATTGATTTGAATTTTCCAATATTAATAGTTTTGGAACAATTACTAAAGGATGACATCTAAGTAATATGCTATTTCAAAGCTAACATTATAACGGGCCCGTTTTTAATAAGTTTCTTTACTGTCTTATACTTCATGTATTTACAAAGGAATGCACAATTAACCTGTTTCTGAAAATGTTTATTTCGAAAATCATGAAGTACTAAAATAAGCCTTTACAAGAAACGTTTGCAAAAGAGCTATAAAATAAACTATAGTGAGAAGAGAAGCTTTATTTTTAGTGTGTTTAACCGGATAGGTCGTATCAGAAGTGAATGAATTACATGGACGAAGTGATGCTCAAATTAGCCCATGGTCCATAGGATTATCCGACATGTCTTCTGAGTATAAAAGATGGATGAGCTTCCAGTCACTAGAACAGGACACCACAAAAAGGTCACATGCTAACTTCTTTCTGCTTCCCTGGGAGGAAAGTATGGACTACCAGAACCGGACGACTATTCGTGCTAGCGGGGTCCCTCACAATTTCAGAATAACACTAATCCTGCCGCCGGCGTTTCTGTCTCAGCCATCTACAACCTGGGTGAATGAAACGAGCAGTACCTGAGAATAAGGGAAACCATTAGTAGAAACGTTACTGTCCAAATGAATGTTATTTGTGACCACTTGACTATAAAATATGTATTTTTTCGATATGTTTTGTTCAAAAAGGGGTCTTTAATAGCTATCGGCGCTTTTTCTCACATAATCTATGTCATTGATTAATTTCACCGACCGTAAGTACTCATTTATAAGTGCTTTGGATGTTAACATAGAAATATGCTGATTTTATAGTGTTTCATCTTCTTGAAATGTCTTTAGGCTACAAGACAGCCTCTGACATGGAAATATGTTTAATACTTTGTAAGTTCATTATTTCTCTCTAATATAAAGTTTTATTTGTACACTGGAGGTATAATTATTATTGTTCTTCTTATTTTTTTTAATTGTTCCTAATTTGGGAGTGCATGACCTTCGATGTGCAACATCTTCGGCTCCTTTTCAAACACTAAATGTAAAATAGTTACGAGTATGCGCTAATTAAATAGCCTCCTGCTGCAGAAACATTTTCGAACATACAGCAGTCGGCTTAAGCTGTAGCTCTCGCAATTTGGCCCTATTGCTAAATGAACCTCTTCTTATGCCATATAGGTCAAGAATAAATTATCTATGCGTCCACGCTTGCCGCTTGTTTCGCTTGAATTTACATCATGAACGTTTTTAAATTTGGATACCTAATCCTTTTACTGCACACTTTTTCTGATCACCATTAATGTTATTTATTTATTTACTTATTTATTTACTTATTTATTTATTTACTTTATTTATTTATTTACTTATTTATTTACTTATTTACTTACTTACTGGAGCTAACAGAGAACGTTTGGGAATTAAAACCGCAACTGCATTGTAATAGAATACATCCGACCCGAGCCAACGATAGCTTATGGTTTGCCACCTGCAAGGGGCTCGCTTTTATATAGTTTTCGCTTTGGTAGATAAGTCTGTATTCAGGAATATATTATTCTTCTACTTGCAATGTTTACAAAATTAACTTAAATTCTAGGTCAGAAAAAGGTTTTTCAATCCCTAGCCCATGCAGATCTTTAAGGGGACCAGGAATGCCCTATCTTACCGATGTTAAATTTAGGATCTTAGTAGTACAGCCATGGAAAAAGTGATTGCATTAGGAGAGCAGAATAGTCCCACGTCATGTTATAGCACGGTTTACACAACTCGACATTTCCAACATGCAGCTGAGTTTGATAGTCTTTGTTCATATGTTATCGTCTGTCGGACACAAATAGGCTGTGTCTTGAATCACCACTCTCATTTGTATTTGTATTTACTTTGGTTACTTTCTTTTCCGCGACTTCCCGTCCCTCTATTTCATTTCACTATCCTCTACTTCAGTATTCCCAGGGTCGTAAATGTCGACAAAGGAAGAGTGTGGTGCAGGTGTGTGGTAAATTTGCATAGGGCCGGCGCTGAGGTCGCCTGTCCTGGGTGATGTAGAAACCTTTTCTTCTTTTAGTGTTTAACGCCTGCTTTTACTACATGTAATGAAGGTGGAGTAGCGGTGGAATGAGATGACGGAGGAAACCGGAGAACGCGGAGGAAACCCGCCCCAGCGCCGTTTTGTCCACCACAAACCCCACATGCGGTTGCCTGGGATCGAACCCGGACCGCTTTGGTGAGAAGTGAATGGTCTAACCACTCGGCTACGGCGCGGCCTATGTAGGAACCTGTGAGGCTGGTGGCTGCACGTTAGGGACCCCATGCTGGCTCGCGTCCCTTGCCTGGGTTCTGGCACTCTCGTTGGTTACTATCATCTCGTACCTCCCAGGGTGGGGCTCAGCGTGGAATCCCTTCCGGATGTACTCTAGCTATCTACCTACTACTTACCTCTACCTAAGCTAAGCTTGCCAGTAACTTCTTTATATACAGATGTATTATATCTGTTTCAGGGTATGTGACGCTACTGCAGGATGAGTTCGCCAACACACCGCAGTGAAAGCAACCTTAGACGTTACGGCAAACCATCTAGGTAAGTTATAAAAAAAAAGACTTATTTCCTGCTTCTGTTTGCTGCATCTAACCCTAGAATGCTTATGCACTTACCTAATAATTCATGGACCACGGTATTGTTTTTAAAGTGTGGTTACTGAGTTTCTATGTAATCTTCAAATAAAGCCTTGGGAGTTTTCTGTTAATATATCAGCAATATATCTAATTTATTTATAATATTATACAATTATTTTTACTTTCGCTATTGGTAAGTAGGGGAAGTATTGTATTCCACCCAAAAATTCGATATCGAGATTTCACTGGAAATATATGTTTTGAGACACCCTGAATCCAAAAAAAAAAGCATTTTTAGAAAAAGGTCCGTGTGTGTGTCTGTGTGCCTTTGGACAGCATAACTCAAAAACGAAAACTCGGTTAAAAGCAAAGTGGTATTTAAGTTGAATGTCTTTCAAGGATGCGACACGAAGGTTTTGAAGAAAATATCCCCACCCTAAAGTACCCTTTACATGGAACATTTTTCGAAACTTTTGATTTTCTTGCAAATGGCTCTAATGATTTTGATTAAAATGTCATATATTTGAGATATTTTGATGACAAATGAAATGTATATCTTGAATTTTCAGGCTTTAGCCCCGGTAGTCGTATTTACTCTGGATGACTTTTGCATAACTGGTAAACCGTTAGAGATAGACCAAATCATACTACACAAAAATGTAGATCTTGCTAAAGTACATAGTTTATGTCTGAATAAATTTTCTTGTAAGGTGAACCATTTCGGAGATATTCTTTGTTATGTGTGCGAGTTTCGGAAAACATAACTTTCGTGAAATGGATCATCGCTGTTCATTTTTTTATATGTCAAGTGTGCAAAGACAACAGAATCTCAAACATTTGACTATCACACAAAGCCTGCTATATTCTAACATTCCCTTTGCACCAACAAGGAAATAAGCAATAAGATAATTTGTACAAATGTTTGTCTCAGCTAACAAGAAATAAAATATAGGAATAAGAGTTTGTAAGAATGGTTAGTACAAGAGTAGAGAAAGTCATGTAAGTGCAACACATCACATTTTTTCATAAACATTCCGAGAATGCATAAGCAGGGCTTTCAAGGTCCTATGCATATCTAAGCTTCAATTTATGTGTTATAGCAACAGTTGGGAAATAATGCAGTTAGTAGGCACTATATTCTTGGGATTTCATTGCTACAACAGTTAGTTTGAAAGGAAACATTTAAGTATTTTTCATTAGTTCAAACTTCTAATACTGTCTGTTGCCTGTGACACACACTTACTAAAGGCTTCGTCCTCAAGATTTAAATCAAATATCCGAAGTATGCATGCTTCAAGTCCAGTAACTGCATGGCTGGAAGAGTGTATTGGAGACAGTATGAGTATTTTAGGGGATGAAAGTAGTGAGGATTCAGATTGGGGCGAGGGTAACATGGGGCAACATGTGAATGAAAATAGTGATTCAGACAGCTCCACATCAAATGACAGCAATGTTGAAGGAGAAAATGTAAATGTAAATACTAGTAAGGTTACTAGAAATTAAAGTTCCTATAATGGAATAATATGGAGTAAAAATTCTCCAACTGGTAGGATTCCAGCTCATAATGTAATGTGGAATCAGGTATTGTAAAAGCTACTACTAAAAATACATGGGACTATTGCATATAGATACCTGCTGCATTTTGAAACTCATAAATAACACACAATAAACTATTGTAATCGCTATATTCTACAATAAACATGCCATGCCAAATACAAAAGTACTGAAAATATAGTAAAAATATGCGAGGACCTGAGAGGACTTTCTTATGCATTCTCAGAAGAATTCAGAACCATGCATACTAGGGTTAAAACAAGTTTCAAACTAGAAGTTACGCAGGAACTTTAGGGATTACGAAGTTACTTAAGTCGATTATTCTAAAACATGTGACACGTAATTATAAGCAAACGATGCTGTATGTTTGTGAAAAAAGGACATTCTCTGCATCTAATTAAGTCAAATGCCCAAGACAATTGTATAGTTCAATATTAGAAGAAAACAAATAGGTGTTAGAAAAGGGGCCTGTATTACGATCTCCGGTTAAGGTTTCGGTTAACAGTTAACTTGAAGTTACACCCAGATGTCAGTATTACGACCTTCGGTTAAGGGCTAACTGAGAGTTATTTCTGGAGGTACACTAACCGCAACCTCAAGTAGGGGTTAGTACGTTAACTTGGAGTTTACTCGTGTTTCACACACAAAAATGGCGTACCTCCTATCACAATTGTATGTCCACAGCGACTCTGAAGATGAAATGCTGGCTCAGTATTTAATACAACAGTAAAGAGATTCAGAATGCGCAAAGATAATTTCGAGGAGTGAACGTGGAAGAGTTCCAACAAATATACAGGTTATCAAAAGCTTCGACATCCGGAATTTTAGCGGAAATAAGACATCGAGTAGAATTTACGACAGAATGGCAGTTTTCAGCACGTATATAACATTATACCAGCATATTTGTATATTCCTGACATTCTTAAAATGAAATAAATTAAACCAACACAAATTGGAGGTATTTCTTGATGGGCATTAGGTTAGGGAAATATAATTCTAGAGCCCTTAAGTGTAGTGGATTGACACAAACAATCCGATGTTTTGTGCGATTTTCATTACATCGGCACCACGTTTTAACTATCGCAAATGTAATAAACGGAGCATGGCAAATTACACATTTTGCGAACAGAAAATACACGGAAAACTATACAATATGTAAGTACACAAATTCAAAAACACGCGGAACTAGATCATTATCTTTAACTAACGTTGCATGTTATTCATTGTGGGCAGAACGATTTTCCGCTTCTTCAAAGCACTTCAAGGCTCTGAATGAATAGTGAATAAAACAGAAGCTATTTTTAGGTTATGCAATGTGTACAAATCTTCAAACCATCCCACACATCTGTGATGTGCTTTACCCACGAGATAGCGTTGCAAACACAGCAAAAGCCTAGTGGAAAATGTTACCAACTGCTCTCAGGGCATCATAATCTTCAGGGTAACAAACCTACAGTTAAATTGAGTTCGTAATACGAAGCACCGAGCCTAACTAACAGTTAGCGATAACTGAGAGGTAACAAACCGTGGCTAGTAACCGGAGATTGTAATACAGGCCCAAGGGTGTGGAATCTCCCCGTTATTGTTCAAGTTGTTCGTTATTGTTTATACCAGATGAACAAATGTATGAAATATTGACCAAACCTTTAAATGGATCAATAACGTTAAAGTTAAGTGCTGACTTTTTGGTGCTCATGAGAGGTAGGCGCCCTCCAGACAGCGTAAGGGGCAGCCCTCAGTGGTTCCAAAGTGGTTTGAAGGGGGTTGAATTTGAGAATTTTAAATGAAAATGATATAGATACATTTTAGATGTTATGAAATCCTTAATAAGTTAAGGTATTTTTGCTTAAAACAGTTTTTCTAAAATGAACCAGACATCTCACAGCGTTTCTAAATGACTTGTTCTTTTGAGTCGCCTTTTATTTACTAGAATGGAAACTTCAGAATTATACAAGTGGCCCATAAAATGTGTTAAGGTAAACATCTTTTAAACGAACAGAAAAAATTCAAATGCCAAGAATTCCATATCTTATACCTAGGAATAAGAGGACTTTGAAACTATGGTATATATGCGCTGACTGTGGCAACATCAGCGACAACCCTGGCAACGCTCTCATCTCAACCAGTCTCCGTCAAGTTAAAGCTGTTCTTGATTATCATACTTCACGAGCTACCAGCGCAATCTTTCTTCCATTTCACTAGTGGACCATTCCCTTTGGAAGGAAACCAAGCGTATTCTCTGAGAGCCCATAGTAATTCCGCAGTTGAAGAACGCCGGTAGACACTATATACATTCTCAAAAAAAAAGGTGAGCTCTTCGCCACTCACTTGCATGACGCTTTCACTCTCAATCCCGCGTCTACTCCCAGTCATACTGATATTGATAACCAATCTCCTTTCTATCCTACTGTCCCGTTATCCATCAAATTTACATCCTCTGGTAAAGTCCGATCTATTTTGCGTACATTGGTGTCCAAAAAGCTCCTGACCATGACCATCTACCCAATATCGCGCTGAAAAATCTTACGAAAAACGCATTCTTTCCTAGTTTCTTCCTTTGACGCTCTTTTACGTTTAGGCCATTTCCCTTCTCTATGGAAACATGCAGATCTTATTGTTCTCCATAAACCCGGTAAACCTGATCTTACTTCTGGATACCGCCCAATCAGCTCACTGCCTTCACTATCCATAGTCTTTGAAAAACTGCTTCATACACGTATCAATAAATACCTAACCGACACCTCTGCCTTACCTTCTTTTCAATTTGGATTTCGGAGTCTCCATTCTCCTACTCATCGGCTCTTACGAGTCATCGAACACATCGCACGTGCTTTTGAGAACAAGCAGCATCACCCTGGTTACCTTTTTAGCCGTCAAGTAGGCCTTTGATAAAGCGTGGTATCCTGGGTTGTTCCACAAACTGTGATATCTTGGTCTTCCTACCTGTCTTTACAAACTCGTCCATAGCTTTCTCTCGGACCATACTTTTTCAGTTCGGCTGGGCTCTGAACGACCCACCCCTCGGCCAGTTTTGGCCGCAGTACCTCAAGGTTCGATACTTGGACCTCTTCTTTTTACTCCCTACACCGCTGACATTCCTGTTTTACCTTCTGCTCATATTGCTGTATATGCAGATGATACCGCCTTGTTTATATCATATGAGAATCTACTGACCGCCACCGACAATCTTCAATCAGCCTTAAATACTCTCATCTCCTGGTTCCGTGATTGGCATGTCGTGCTTAACTAGTCTAACTGCGAAGTTATGATCTTCACTCTCGGTCGACCTGGACCATCATCAGTCCTCACCATAGACGGCGTAGCGATACCCTGGAAACGCCCAGATGACACTGAA